>BQNB010025911.1:0-48009 GCA_026074375.1 Tanacetum coccineum
ATTTTCTCATTATAAAGAAGATATGAAGGCTCTGTGTCTATTCAGGCAGAAAAGTGCGTCGCACTTTATAGGAAGTTCGGCGTACTTCCTGCGTTTTTTCAAAAAAAATTTAGATTTTCTAGAAAAACCGGCGTACTTACTACTAAGTACGTCGTACTTATTAAATTTTCAGTTACAAAATTTTTTAGACGTTTTATTTTCAGAACTTTAAAGGTTATGCTTTTATCACTCTTAAATAACCCATAAATTACACAATGTAACAGGTTAATAAACACAGATTTTATCCCATAGTAATATGGATGGTTAAAAAATTTTATAATATTTTTATTGCTACTTTTTAAGTAAGCATATTCAAAAAGCAAGAAATAGTTAACAAGCAAGATAAGCATATAAATATGTATAGATTTAGTCATATAAGGTGTAAAGCAATATTTTTTAGATTTTTTTGTTTTAATATACAAGTTACGTGAATATAATAATTCAACTAATGTGAACATAAGGAATAAACTCCACATGCTTTTCAGAGTTGAGTTTACAAAAAGAGTTTTGTTTTGGCTTTGGTTTTTTTAAATCAGATTCTGCTGTTGAAAATTTTCGCAGAAAAGTGCGGCGTACTTGGGTAAAGTGCGGTATACTTTCTGAAGAAAAAAAACGAGTTTTGGTTTAGTTTTCCATAAAACTGTACGGCGAGTTTGTAAATTTAGATTTGCAAAACAGTATTAACTTAAACAAGAAAAAACACAATCCACGGCAACGACGCCAAAAACTTTGATGTGTTAATAAAGCTTTAAATTTATAATACTAGTTTTATCCGATTTTCCAACTAACACACGGGTAAAGTGTAACCCCCGTATATAGTATAGACTTAGGGTAAGACCAGGTCGATCAACGGGATTGGTGGTTCTTAACAAGTAAGCAGTTTTGCGAGTGTATCTCAAGATTTGTCACGAATCTAAGACACGGTTTTAAATACGAATGATTAAAGGAATGTTTTTTTGGGGAATAAAAGCAATAATGATGAACACATACAGGAACTAACATATGAACACACAAGCAAACGGGTAGTTAGTTGAGCGTTCAACTATTTTATATAAAAGAGATCCCTTTCGGCCTTTAACCTTTATTATATAAAATGCTTGAAGATAGATTCAAGTGTGGAAATGATGATAGAAACTTTCTGCAGGTTCGTTAGACATAAGAATAAGCATTTAACATTTTATTACGTGGTTTGATAGTCATTTTACTAGCCAATTCTCACGAAGCTAATACCGATTCATCATAGACAAATGACTCGAAATCAAACATAAAGATGGAGCCTTTCGACCTAATTCCATAATTCATGAGAGATCAAATAATTAACAAGGATCAAGCATTCAAACATCAAGTTTATTATTATCAAAAACCATTTTTATAGTTATTCAAGCGTGTTCATATTACAACTTTCATAAGAACCCAAACAAACATAAACAGACTACTCCATATTGATTAAAAGTAAACTCATAACAAACAAGGTAAACACAGAAATCATATTCTTATTAAGGGGAAACTGGGTCTATACCAATTCCAAAAGCTAATATGAATGATTTCTCAAGAACTTTGATAACTACAACCCGAAATTTTATTGCCTACTCTGTCACAGGAACTATACCCCAAGTTTAGCTTTGTTTTCTCCTCCTTGAATGAGCAAATCTCCTGGGTTTGGATGAACAAGGAGTTGGTTCAACCATAACTCCTCAAAAAGTATTTCTCTTGCTTGTAAGTGATGAATGTGTTGTATTATGTGTTGTATGATTGAGATGTGATGTTGAGTTGTTTTTAAAACTCTGAATTTCATCCTCTATTTATAGCCTCAAGTGGTGCATCAGTTGGGAAGAAGAGGCAAGTAAAAATCTATAGATTCAATGCCTTTCATTATGATTTGGAGTTACTGCAGGCTGGAGTGTGCCACACTTTCTACAAAGTGCGCCGTACTTCACCTAAGCATTTAAGTTTCTCTCTCCCGACCTGAAGTACGTCGTACTTCCAAAATTGTGCGCCGCACTTAGCGTGTTTCATTTAATTCTTCTTTAATTCCACTTCTAGATCCATCCTTAACGCTCGTTAGCACTTCTAACTGACATTTCTTTGCGTTTTAAGTCCTTTTCGTCATCTTTGATCCTGAAACAACTATTATACAAATAAGTTTTAAACATGCGATATTTAATGTATTTACACATATATTTTACATATTTACGAGGGATAATTTATGTATATTTAGAGCGTTATCAAAAACCAAAACATAAGGGTGTTTGTGTAGGCCGGTCGAACCAAGAATAAGAGGGGGAGTTTGTTGTTTTTGGAAAACTTGAGGATGTGTTCGAATTTGACTTGGACTCCAAGCAACTTAGAATATATAATGATACTCTTGATTCATTATTTGCCACTTCATGCAAACCAAAACCTAAAAGCAAAAACCTATTCATATCCCTCCTCTTTGTGACTTATGATCGGCAAAAACAAAACCCTAAGGGTTTCGATCGACCGGTTTTTCAAGAAAACAAGAAACATCGTGTTTAGTTATTTAGTTCGTGAACTGAACTAGAATTTAAGTGTTCTACCGTGACGTGTTGTGTGAGCAATAATAGAGACTACTTACTATAGTAGTTAAAGAGTTTCGTTTAATCAAGATCAAGATTCAAGATCCGTGTTTGATCAACCGAGCAAAACTAAGAGGTTAGTAGACATATGTGTTGATTTATGTGTTAATCATTAAGCATCAAACGAATCTCTATGAGATATTTTTCGCTGTGTGACTCGTAGTATAAGAGTTATATGATCATTAAATCCTAACACAATCTTTAAAAACAAAAACTCCATTATGATTTGAAGTGACAAGATATGAGGCACATTTATTTCTACAATATATGCAAGATCTCATTAATATTTAGGATCAAAATATCCACCAATTACCAATTTCTTAAAATTCTTTGAAGTAAAACCGCCCAAAACCATAGCAGCTTACTAAGTACAAAGTGTCCAAAAAAGGACTCTCTAATAACATACTCTTAATCAAACCCTCATCCAATTTCCCTTTTGGAATAAGCAAGTTTTTAAAAGGTTTCTCCAATTAATCTCGCCAGTTGGATTAAATACATAACCACCCAATCTCAAATGAGTAAAACTCGTGTTGATGAAAAGGAAGAGATCTAGCACAAACTCGGTTTCCGAATCCTTATTCACTATTGTTTTGTCAAGGTCTTGAACATTACAATTAAAAGCGTTATTCATGTACGTGTGACTCAAGTTAAGTATCATGACTGACAAAAAGTCTGAATTTGGTGAGGTTAAATTGACGACATTGAGTTAGGGTATTGTCGAAAAACGAAGCAAAATCGGAGAGGTCTTGATCATTCCAATCCCAAATAGACATGTCTAATGAGAAGATCATGAGATTAAGAACATAATGCCAAAGATGTTGCCATCGTTTGGAAAGTGAACCTGTTCTAATAGCTTAGCTTCATTTGTGGCGGGTAATCGAGAGATGATATCAATAAGTTGTAAGAAAGTTATAAAATCTTTTTTTGTCCATAGTTTTACTCCTAGGATAAACTTTTACAAAATGAGAATTAAAACAAAGGCTAATGATGATAAAAATCAATCTATAAAAATCATAAACCTATAATAAATGAATTGCTGGTAAAAGTAAAAATAGTGATTTTGATAAAATTATGAATTGTTGGTATGTTTATGATAAAATAATTAAAATACAGTATCAGTTTTGTCATTTGGTCAAAGTTTAAACCATTCAAAAATTTAAGGTTGGTTTATTATGTCACTATTAACCCCCCCCCCCCCTAAAAAAATGTAAGTTTGCATGTTTAGTTGTTTTATTTTATACAAGACTTAAGAATATTAGTATATGTAAAGGTGTTTGACAATGTTATCACATACAACCATGTTGCAACTTTCTCTTTCTTATAAGTTGATCAAACATGATAAGTGTAACAAACAAATAACTTTTGATCATTTACTCTATTAACCCATCTCAAAAAGTAACATTTTTTAATCAAAATAAGTGCATTTCCTACCCAATCTTTGAATTGTAATATATTACACTTCATCGTTTTTAGAAAATTTAAAAGAAACAACTACAACAAACTACTACATTTAGCTTTCCATCATGGCCAGTAACTATATTTTATAACCAAGGATGAACACCAGCAAAGAAGCTAGGTGTGTGCAGTAGGGACACATGTCTGGATTCTGGAATAAGTAAGAACCACAACTCACAAGGATTAGTGGTGCTTAAATTGACCCATTATCTTCATGGGTCTAGGAAACTAATCGACAGTCTGGGTACTGAGTAGAGGACAAAAGACATGAAATGAACATAAAAGGGCTCTCATTTAACGAATGAAGCAGAAGAAAAGGAAATTGCTAAAGACTCATATGAAGCAACCAACAGATTACGCTGCATTCCATACATTAATGCAATATATAATGTTTTAGTTTCTATAGGCCGGTGTCGATACATGTATACAACCAGTAAGAGTGTTCTTTGTCATGGTATTTCTGTTTCTGTAGTATTACAGCAACCAGGGCTGTCTCGTGGATTTCAGTGGCCCCGTATCATTACCACAAAGAGGCCCTTTAACACACATAATATACATATGTATGAGTAGCGCATGAACTAATCAAACTCGAGTCTCATGTCGTATATGTATATATAATAGAAGTGCATGAAATTTGGAGGCCCTCGTCAAGCGGTGGCCCTGTGCAATTGCACCTCTTGCACTCCCCTAAAGACGGCCCTGATAGCAACAATAAAAAACATGCATTCCAATTTTAGCAAAGGACTAAGAAACCCCACAAGTGAACCTTTGGCACTATTTTGCATGTCAAGCGTCCAGTAACATTTATATGTATGTTCCATACACAAACATGTACGAGAGAACAACATTCATCTATACTAATCCTTTAATATGAATGTGTTTGTGGCCCAACCGGAGCCACCCAAGTTTAACAAGACATACTTACATATTTCAACTCATACATATTAACCTATTAACCAGTTACCTAACTTGTCCGACCAAACCATTTGGCCACTCTACTAACATGGTTGACACACGTTGACCATGTATGATAAACCAGACCCCTAGAAGGCACAAATTGAGCATAATTAATCACTAGAACGCCAATTTTAAAACTATTGTACATGTATGCGAGGAGCAACCAATAAGCATTAGTAAATGGACCTTGAACATAGAATGGACGAAATTGCCATAATGGTAAGTCAAGAGGATGTCTAGATAACTTCTAATTTACTCCTTTTATCATTGACTTTCAAGAGTTAAACTAACTACTTTTTTTACATTGCATCTTAGTAAAAACTTATTCACTTTTTATACACAGATGTAACCACTTTATACAGTATAAGCACTATGATTTATTTGCAAAAATGTGTTGAGAATATAGAGCAACAAATTACAAAAATAGTGGATTTCAATGCCATTTAGTCGGACACTAAAAGTTAAAATGTCAATAGTTACCTCTTAAGTGATCCACACATCACAACCATTGTAGATGTATCAAATCACTTAACAATTAAATAAGGAAGAAAGAAAGTTTAGAGAGAGAAAGTGGGTTGTAGCACTTAGAGAGAGAAAAGAAGGGAAAATGTATTATGTGAATAACTAAATGAACAACCGACCCACTCCAAGGTGTGGAGAGGGGTATTTATACCTACACTAGGCCGGTCACATAAGGATGACTTATGTTGACACGGTTAGCTTGGTAAGTTTCCAAATATTATTACTACGAGCTATACTATTACATATTGGTAGTGGCCGAGTCTTTTCTTGATTTCTAACAATCTCTCCTTAAGGGAGGTCACTCCAATTTATAAAAACTTAAGCTCTACATTCTATGAATGTCTTCAATCTTTGCTCGTAGTCTTGTTTTTATAATATTTATCTTGTAAATCTTGATATAGTAATCTTTAGACTTTTAGGCTTTAGCTTGTATCTTTGTCTTGACTTGTATGTGATCTTGAGCTTCTTGAGATCATCAACCAAGCATAATCTCTTTTTGCCATCTTGTAATGTTTGCCTTCTTGTAATGTTTGCCTTCTTGTGATCTTGTGACTTTTGGACCGACATGCTCATATTGTTCTTGATGTTGAAAGCTTGTGTAACCATCTTTCTTGAAATTCTTTATCTTTAACACTTCTCACCTTATGGAGGACGTGCGGTATCATAGTAGCAGAAATTTCTTGATATTATTTAACTTTAATACTTGTCACTTCAAGAAAGATGTACGGTATCAGAGTAGCAGAAGTCTTGAAACATGTACTTGAGCTTTCATGATGTCTCTACTTATGTCGGTCGAGTATGAGCATGTGGTATTAGCTTCGACTTGTCATTAGGAAACTGTTGTCGCCGTCAGGAATTCTGCATGAATGGGTTATGATAAATAACATATATGGACAAAAGTGGCTTTGTCACTTTGTCGAATACGGTTGTAATAACCACGGTTCCACATTGATCAGTATAAATACTGCATGTGATTAGGTAGAATTCTGAAGAATCTCCTTGATAGGGTTTCGCAGTTGCACTAGCCGTTCTCATTATCGGAGCATCTCAAAGCAAACAACACGGTAAGAGTGAACTGATAAGTTACAATTTTCTCGATTAAGCCGTCAATTCATGTTCAACTTCCCTATGTCCAGATACCCTTGTGAGGCTTCCCATGGACATAAGATTGAAAATTGATTTGGGAAAATCAGTCGGTGTGTTAAGATGAAAATAGTTTTTATAACACACCAACAGTTTATCTTTTTCAAAATCCATCCATCAATTCATAAGCTGGACCGAATCGATATCCAGTATCACAAGTTTGATCAGTGTAGGATCTCACAAGTCACCTACCGCAGAGCTTGTTTGATGTTGGCTCTAGAAGGATTTCTGTCGTCATTATGAGTACTTTAGTATCACTATGATATTCTGGCAATATCACAAGGATAATGCATAGGACTCTTGATATATTTCTTGTTTTCACATTGTATGAATTAGCAAGCATATTTTGGATAAGTGTCCTAATGAGATTTATGGATGATCTCTTTTATGGCTCTAGACTCGATAGTGCACTTTGGTTTTTAGTAATCGGAGGCTGGAGCAGACTGCCACCTTTTCAATATCAACTAACTCGGAGTGAGAAACTCGATAGAAATATGTTTAATCTCTGTGAGAAATGAAACAAGAGTTTTTTGAGAGACCTTGAGTGGCTGGGAAGGGTTGTTGATGTGTCGTTATGTAGGTGTTATTTTATGTATCAAGTTTTACTATTTATTTTATGTCGACTATACCTAAAAACAACACTTTAACGGGCAGTGTACCCGGTCAGATGAAGTTTCGTGGTAAGTAAGGTGTCGATCACTAAGAGCGAGAGCGTTAATCCTAATTCTATCAGTATTTTAGTTATCTAAGTTAAACCTAAAACTAATGCAAAAGAGGGGTTTCAGCCTGAGAGACTGGCACAGTTTTGTGTATCTAACCTAAGGTTTTGATGACAAGTAAAGTAATAAACATACACAAGAAGACAAGCAAACAATAAAGGAACGGTCGAGAACTAATGTAAGGAAAACGTATCAACCATGAATAATCTGATAAAACATAGGTTTGTTTAATAGTGCAATGATTGACTTATCTCGAAGGGCATATCATTCCTAGACTTAGGCGGTACTTCTTCCTAAGACCTAGACACGCTAATTCTGTCACAATTAGATGCATCCACATAAATCATCCTTATGTTGATTATAATCTATCTTAGGATCTACGTAATGGTGCTCTTACTAAACCCTAGCTCATCGAGACTTTACCCACTTACTGCTTAACGACGATTTACATACTAGTAGTCCACTGTCCGAGTCCTTACCAATGGAATAAGAACGTACTCGTTGATACCAAGGTCACCTTATGGCTCAACTAAGCTCACTAATCTAAAGGCAAAGACAGGTCAATAATTTTGATCCTATGATTCTAGGTATATAAATTGTAATATGGAGAGCTATCCCGAACTCTTAGCCTACGCCCAAACAACACCAAAGTTGTAGCGCATTGAATATGTAGGACTAGACCCAGTTGAATGATAGGTCGCATACTTAAGCACATAAATGAATATAAATTTATAAACATAAACAACAATCAACGATAAATTAAGCAATCAAGATAAACAAACCAAACATTAGATCTTTATAAACATGGCTGATACCTAAAGGTATCAGCCGATAGTCATTGTAAAAATACACACGGTTTGATATATGAATGATTAAAGTAAAGAAACCTCGATCGAACGCGTATTCAGTTGCGCAAAGATTACAAGAGTTTTCCTATGATCTTAAGGCTCTTTTCTGACCTTCTATGCTCTTCTAATCGTCTCTTGGTCGACTTGGTGGTTTAGAGATTCACTTGCATGCTTAAAACTAAGTTTAGGGTCATCTATTTATAGTGTCTGGAATTGTGTCGATACGCCGTATCCATCCATGTAGGATACGGCGTATTGGGGATTTCTTGGAGTAAGGACCACGTTTGATATCTTCCAGAATCTTTGTGTATAATAAACATTGTGTGAGTCCCAATGAATAGATCTTTTTAGCTTGTTAAGGCTTAGTTAACTTGAATAGATTCAAACTAACTATAACTAGCAGTACTAAGTGTAGAAGCTTTGAATCCCAACAATCCTCCCCTAAACTTGTGATTTACTATCAAATCTCAGGTTTCTTCTGTATTTAATCTTCTATTCTGCTTCTATTGAGGATGCTTCCAAACATACTATCATTGTTCTTCAATCTGAGATTTGATAAACTTTAGAAGCTTAAAAGCCATAGTACTTTCTTCTTCAGCTTCTAACTGCAAGTTTAGCATCTTCTCCAGCAAATCCATTATCAGAGGGTACTTCTTCTCCACTAGCATATTGATTTGCATAGGTGTACCATCCATAAACAAAGTGTGAACTCCACAGTTTTCATGCAATTTCCATTTAAGTAATTTCCAATCTAGTTGATTCATCCATATGTCATCTTTCTTATCTGGGTCAAATATCATTCTCAGATCTCCCCAAAGCAATAAATTACGTCCTTCAAGAGGATGATCTTAAAACCTTTCCTGAACCAATATGTATAGGGTACTCAAGTCTTCTTTGTCAAGTCTTCTTAAGAAGGCTTGTATATTTCCATGATGACTTGCACTTCCATCAGCTCTAGTTAATTTGTAAACTTCAAAGTCTTTTCCTCCCACCCGACCTAGTAACTGATACTCCCAATTAACTATTGGGTACTTGGTATACAAAATCTCAGGATTCACAGACTCTTCATCATCTTGAGCAACTTTTAACCACAATCTCAATTTAGCCTTCTCTTGTTTATTGTCTGCTGCTGCATCTTCATTCTTTTGTCTTTTAGAGCTTTCTTTACTTTTCTTTTCACCTGCTCTTTTCCTGGAAAGTGTTTTCTTCCTAGTGCCTCCAAACTTCTTTTCAGTACCTTTTTCCTTATCCTCTAAATCCATAGGTACAAAAGTATGTGTTTGATCCCATACTTTTTCAAACATTGGTCTAATTTCTTCATATTTCATTCCTTTGAAGTAACTTTGCTTGTATCCTGCTTGATTCTTCAAGTACATGACCATGTTCTTCCTAACTTCAGCAACAGAGTAAGGTAGATCTGTGTCAATCTGGGCTATCTTCCTCCCCTGTTTAGAATGATCCTCTGCAGCATATTCATCTTCTGAGAGAACAATCCTAGCCCTTCTCCTTGCTTTTCCAGACCTGACTTGCTTCTCCAATTTCTTCACTTTGCCAGACCTGACTTGCTTCTCCAATTAGTCTGCTGTAAGTCCTTCTCCAAAGCTCCAATCCTGTCTGTCAATTTAGTAATCAATTCCATCAATTCAGTATGTTGCAGTCTACCCTCATCACTTCTAGGGGTGTGACCTCCTGGGAGAGGTGAATCATGAAGCATGGTAGCAGTCTCCTCTGCCTTATGTGTAATTTGGATAAATGGTGGTGTGGTTGGGGTACTGGATGTTGTGTGATAGGATGACAAGGATGGTGAAGATGTTATTCTTGAAGGAGAGGTGGATGGTGCTCCACCTTGAGGCTGAACTAGCATAGTATCAAATAATGGTGTGACTACCCTAGAGTATCCCTTGGATGCTCTCCTCATGTTGTTGAATAGTTTGTTTGTAAGGGTAGGAGTAGAATAGGTTCTGTTATGAGGCAAAAGTAGTCTTTGTTGTTTGTTTAAAAGTATTTGGATAAACCTGGGATACATCAAAAATTTATGTGTGCTATCCAAATTCTTGACCATGGCATCAAAGATAAATCTTGAAAAGTTAAAAATCCTGTTTGTTGCCAGGCATATGATAGCAGTAGCAATGTTACTACTAAATTGATCCTAAGCAGTCTTTTTAGAACTCATACAATGGAGTATGGTATGAATGAAAAACTTCCACTGAGGGGCAAAATGTCCTTTTTGGAAAGTTAAACTATCAGAAGTTGTTGCATACCCCATGCGAGCCAGCTGCTCAAACATTTCTGCATTAGGAAGAGAACTAAGACCTTTCGAATCTTGGAGTTTAAGATGTCTTCTAATGGAGGCTTCAGTGATAATCTTGTCTCTTCCATCAATGGTAGCAGTGATAGCATGAACCCCATCCTCAGTTGTGCTCAAAGCAGCAGTTTGCCAAAATTATTCAATGAGAGAGATATATAGGGTTGGACATTCAGTGAGGGCATAGTAGATGTGACTTGAAGTGAGAAAATCAATGATTTCATGAAATCCCTCACTTCCTTCTGACTTTACTAAGTATGCCACCATATTGTGCTTGTCGCAAAACTCCGAATTCGCCATTTGATGAATAAAAACTTGATTAAGGATCTGGGATTTGGTCGTAAGAGAGTTTAAGCTTTTGGTAGAGGTAATTGAAATATGAGAGAGTTTTTAAAGATTGTAATTGGACCGACTAAAAAGATTTGAACTTATCTTGAAGAATTCTTATGATTTTATAGAAAGATCACGAATTCTCCAATTAGTCAAACCCTATAAGCTAGGTAGTTGGCGGAAATATCTCAACGGCTCTTTAATTGATGAAATTCTGTTATGTTACCAACAGTACTAACAGTCACCTAGCAGTACTAAGTTTGGTCTAGCAGTACTAATTTGAAGCCTAATAGTAGTAACTTCGTCCAGCAGTAGTAAGATATACCTAGCAGTACTAACTTAATACTGGAAGTATTAAGTTGATGCCAAGCAGTATTAACTTCAATCTTGATCCAACAAACATTTCCATCACCAATGTAGATTCTCACATTCTCTCCTTCTGTTTTTATGCTCACATATTATCTCTCAATTCTTTTTCTCACCAATGCACTCTTTCTGTTTTTATCACACAGCTCTCTTTCTGTTTTTGAAACTCACCATTTCTCTCTATTCTTTTTCCTTACAAATTCATATAATTTTGTACAATGTGCCATCAATTCCATAAGTTGCATACTTTCCCCACTTCCAAATGTGTTAACTTTTGAGAGAGGTGGATCATTGAACTTTTAGATGCAACCTCAAACCTAGTTTGAGCATCTACATCCCCAATGTGGTTTCTTGGCACCTGAGACCACTACCTGAGCCAATTCCCTAAGAACTTAGCTCATTAAGTGTTGTCATAGATTGGGTCTTAGTTTGTGTTACAATTGTCTTGCGCTGCTTCAAAGCTAGAAGCAGTAGTGGCAGCCCTTTCCATTCTGTCACCCAACTCCTTATGGACAGCCTCATCACTGTAGGATCCCTAGATCATTCCATAGATTAATCACAAGATCAATAGCACAAAAGATTAAACATTAAAGAACTTTTTGATTGAAAGAAACAAGAGTTGCTACAAACCCTAAAGATGAAAAATATTATGGAGTAGCTAACCTAAAAATAGATAGACATGTGAGAATTCATGAGGATCCATATTTATGTATAACCCATGAATAGAAGTTAAGAACTGTTAAACCTCCCCTCAACCAATGTAGCTACAAATTAAGCATACCAATGCTTGCCACCAGAAAATTAAATCTGCTTACATCAAAAAGCTTTAGTGAGAAGATCTGCAACATTATTATCTGTGTGTATCTTTACCATCTCAATCAGTCTCTTCTCATAAGAGTCTCTAATGAAATGATGCCTGATCTCTATATGCTTTGTTTTAGAATGATAGACAGGATTCTTGACTATGAGCCAAATCGCAACACTGCTTGTTAAAACGCAATGAACTTTGTCAAAACGCAATGAGGTTGTGGTCAAAACGCAATGCAGTTGTAAAAACGCAATGAGGTTGTGGTCAAAACGCAATGGAGTTGTCAAAACGCAATGACACTTGTGGTCAAAACGCAATGGGAATCGTCAAAACGCAACCTGTATATCAAAACGCAATACTTTGGTGCTCAAAACGCAATGCCTTGATCAAAACGCAATGGATAAATTTTTTTGCCAGCGTAACGTTTAGTCAAAACGCAAGAGTGGTCTTCAAAACGCAACCTGTATATCAAAACGCAATACTTTGGTGCTCAAAACGCAATGCCTTGATCAAAACGCAATGGATAAATTTTTTTGCCAGCGTAACGTTTAGTCAAAACGCAAGAGTGGTCTTCAAAACGCAACCTGTATATCAAAACGCAACCCTATATGCTCAAAACGCAACCTGAATTCTCAAAACGCAATGTTTTTTTTTCAAAACGCAATATGTAATAAATTTTGGCAGCGTAGCGTTTTAGACAAAACGCAATCTTAATCTTCAAAACGCAACCTGTAAGCTCAAAACGCAACATGAAAATCCTCAAAACGCAACATGAAGATCCTCAAAACGCAATCAAGAAAAATCTTCTAACTTTTTTCTAGGCTACGAAATAAGTTATATAACCACGAATATAAATGTAAACACTTGTGCTAGACACGAAAGTACAAGTCTTTAATCATATAAGCCACGAATTTAGACTAAATTCGAACCCCACTTTTTAAAAAAAAAATTTCGGTTCTAAAAAAACAAAACAAACAATCACGTTTTGTTATGAATTCGATTCTGATCACAAACTAACAATCACTTTTGGCTCTGATACCAATTGTAGGATCCCTAGATCATTCCATAGAATAATCACAAGATTAATAGCTCAAAAGATTAAACATTAAAGAACTTTTTGATTGAAAGAAACAAGAGTTGCTACAAACCCTAAAGATGAAAAATATTATGGAGTAGCTAACCTAAAAATGAAAATAAAATGGCTTTATATAGCCTCACAATAAGACCTAAAGAGGCTTTGAATGGGCCATTTCGGGCTTTTACAATAAATGCCCAATTACATTAATTTACATTGTCTTTCGAGCTAGACTTTTGTCTTGTATCTTCGAGTGACCGAAGCTTCTTTGTTCGGGTCCATTTATGTGATCCTAACAATCACCAACCTTTATAGGGGGACTACCAGACTGAGGTATCTTAGTGTCTCGACCTCTTTTGCCTAGCAGTACAAATTATCCTTAGCAGTATTAATATTTGCCTCAACAGTTTTAACTCTGTCTTCAATAATTATACAAAAACATGCCTCTATTCATCACAAGCACACTAGAAAAGACTAGATAGACATGTGAGAATTCATGAGGATCCATATTTATGTATAACCCATGAATAAAAGTTAAGAACTGTTAAACCTCCCCTCAACCAATGTAGCTACAAATTAAGCATACCAATGCTTGCCACCAGAAAGTTAAATCTTCTTACATCAAGCTTTAGTGAGAAGATCTGCAACATTATTATCCATGTATATCTTTACCATCTCAATCAGTCTCTTCTTATAAGAGTCTCTAATGAAATGATGCCTGATCTCTATATGCTTTGTTTTAGAATGATAGACATGATTCTTGACAACACAAATAGCACTCTCATTGTCAACATGAATCTTTGTCTGCATAAAATTAAATCCATAATCCAACATCTGATTTTGGATCCAAAGTACTTGACTACAACAGTGAGAAGCAGCAATGTATTCAGCTTTAGTAATTGAGTTAGCCACCATAGTCTGCTTTTTACACTGCCAAAAGATTAACCTTGAACCAAGAAATTGACAACCTCCTGTTATGGATTTCCTGTCCAAGCTGGCACCTGCATAGTCACTGTTTGAAAAAGCTTCCAATGTAAGAGGAGAGTCCTTAGGATACCAAAGGCCCAATTTGGGTTGACCTTTAAGATATCTAAAGATTCTTTTTACTGCATTCAAGTGGGAAACTTTGGGCTGAACTTGAAATCTTAAGCAAGCACAAACTGAGAACATAATACCTGGTCTAGAGGATGTAAGATACATTAATGACCCAATTATTGACCTGTATAAATGAACATCAACAAACTCACCATCTTCATCCTTTGTCAAAGCCTTGCTGGTTTTTATAGGAGTACTAGCTGTCCTTACACTAGAAAACCCAAATTTCTTCAAGATTTCACCAACATACTTGTCCTGACTAATGAAGATCCCATCCTCTTTCTGCTTGACTTGTAAACTCAAGAAGAAAGTAAGTTCTCCCATTGAACTCATCTGAAACCTATTGTGCATTATCTGGTCAAATTCATCACATAAAGACTTCTTAGTTAAACCAAAGATGATGTCATCTACATAGACTTGAACCAGTAAAATATCACCCATGAGTCTCTTTATAAACAAAGTCTTGTCAATTTGTCCTCTGTGAAATTCATTATCCAGCAGATAGGTAGAGAGTGTCTCATACCAGGCTCTAGGAGCTTGATGTAGACTATATAAGGCTTTCTCCACTTTGTAGACTTTTTCTTGAAATTCTTGATAGTCTGCAAGTAAGGCTTTGTTCCCTGTCATATGCCTGGAGCATCTACTGTCAAACATTCCTTTATATTTTAAAGCTTGTTGTGGATTCCCCTGCACAAAAATAAGAGAGTCAGTTTCTCTTAGGGACCCAAGCAACTATTGACTTGAGTCTGCCTTGTGGATCAATATAATTTACTCTTTTTAAGATCCATGATCCACTATTGTCTTTGGAGCCATTGTTTAAATCAGTCTTTTGAGGTCTCCAAACACAACTTGCTGAGGCCTTAACAACAGTGACCCCATTTCCCTTAATAGTACTAACTGCTGTTTGCCTAGCAGTATTAACACCATTTACTCTAACAGTGTTAACTTTTTGGGTTTTTGGCTTTAAATAGCCACGTACTTTTCCAAATATACCCATATGGTACGTGTACTAAATTTATTATCCATATGGTACATGAACTTTACATTTCGTGTCAATATGGTACGTAAACTAAATTTTCCACCTGTTTAACAGGCTAAACGCTTACATGGCATACACTATTCATCATCTTCTCAAATGTACCCATATGGTACGTGTACTAAATTTATTGCCCATATCATACACGAACTTTGCATTTCGTGTCAATATGGTACGTAAACTGAATTTTCCACCTGTTTAACAGGCTAAACGCTTACATGGCATCCTAACACTATTCAAAAAAAAATCGCACTTTTTTAGAACTTAATTTTGTAAACAAATTTACATTTTTTTGTACTTTTTAAATTTAAAAAATATTTTTTTTACATTATTATTCGTAAAAAATTTAATTTTTTTACAACTTTTTTTAAACAAAATTGTACTTTTTAAAATCTTAATTTAATTTTTTTTTTAAATAATCGAATTTTTTTTCTTACGGAATTATTTTTAAAGTTAAGAAAATTTTAAAAAATTAAAACATTTTTACCGTTTTCTTCGAAAAAATAAAAACATTTTTTTTAAAAATTTTAAAAGTTAAAACAGTTTTTTAAAGTTAAGAAAAATCTAAAATATAAAAAAAAACTAAACGTTTTCCTTTGAAAAAAATAAAAAAATTCAAATTTTTTTTAACGATTTTATACAATTTTACGTTTTAAAAAGTACGAAATATTTTTTTAAAGTTTTGCAAAAAAATTCTAAATTTAGTACACGTATCATATGGATACATTTGAGAAGATGATGAATAGTGTATGCCACGTAAGCGTTTAGCCGGTTAAACAGGTGAAAAATTCAGTTTACGTATCATATTGACACGAAATGCAAAGTTCGTGTATGATATGGGCAATAAATTTAGTACACGTACCATATGGGTACATTTGAGAAAGTACGTGGCCATTTAAAGCCAAAAACCCTAACTTTTTCTTTTGAAACCCTGGTATTAAGTACTGTTGATTTATAAAAAGGCCTTCTAATAGGTGAATGCGACTTAGAAAAAGTATTTATTTTTGATTTTGAAACATTCACTCTATTTTTAGGGGTAGCAGTATTAACATTCTGCTTGGCAGTACTAACTGGTATTCTTCCAGACCTAGTTAAGACAACAGTTGGAACAAATTTATTTTGATGATTTATTCTTTAAGTGTTGTTCCAAATTGGTCTAACTTCCTTATGACCAGTACCCTTTCTCAAAACAGATTCTTTAGGCATTCTCTTTTCATGAAAATCACAATCTTTTATTAGATGATTGTGACTTCCATAAACAAAACAAGCTTTATTAGTAAACCCAAAACCTAACCCCAGTTTTTGAGTCATCTTCCCATTTCAATCTTTTATATCTACTTTAGGAGATTGAGTGACCATCCTAGGTTTTACAGCTTGTTGATCAGATTTAACAGTTTCATTCCTAGCTTTAGTAAACTCAATCTTTTTAAAACTAGGTTTGACTATTGTTTGAGAATCCTCATAACGAAATAATCCTCCGTGCATCATCACTAACCCAATCTTCAATGATAACTCCACTAGGCCTAACAGATTCAACTCTAGGCATTTCAACACTAGTATTGCTAGGTGGAGTGTTACTTGTTTCAACTTGAGACACACTAGCACTAGTCTTATTTGTTGTAGGCCTATAAACAGAATCATCCAATCCTGCAAAAGATAGGTCAGCAAGAGGAGGTATGTAGTTCCCAGTAAGAGGAGGGGGAACTGCATGATATTCATTATCCTTTTTGAACCTATCATTTGTTTGATTGTCATCTCCATCACTTGAACGACTATCAAACACACTATTAAACAATTCACTACCACTTGAATCATTTTCATTCAATTGATCTCCATATCCTAGACCAGTTTTATCTTTAGAACTTATTTGACTATTAATCAGTTTAGTTAAGTTTTTAGAAGATGTTTCAAACTGTTCTAGTTTAGCTTTTAAATCTTCTTTTTCTTTTAAAGTTTGTTCTAACTGATTTGTAAGTCTAGTGACAGCATTACCTTTATCCTTTACTTCAAACTCTAATACTGCAATCTTTTCCTCATACACAACTTCATTTTTCTGATGAACAACTAACTGTGCCTCTACAGATTCTAGGCCTAACTGATAAGCTACAATTTCTAGATTAGCCTTACTAAGAGTTTGTCTCTGTTCATCAAACTATTTTTGAAGTTTTTCATATGTTTTAACATAGTTTTTAGAACAAGATTTTACCTCTGTGTCAGACCCTGAAGAGTTTGAAGTGTAGGCCATAAGAGCAAACTCAGTTGGTTCATCTTGAGCTATATAACTCCAATCATATCCCAATCCATCTTGCACAATCAAAGCATTGTCCTGAACAACCAATGCATTAGAGGTCTCTACTGGTACAGTTCTTCTGGTGTTGTTCCTGCTCCTATACCCTGCATCTCTATTCCTGTTCCATTGATTTCTTGGTGCTTTACATTCCCTGGCAAAATGGCCTCTTCTATGACACTTAAAACATTCAACCTTAACTTTATCAAAACCTACAGGTTCTTTCCCATTGAAGATTAACTTTCTTCCAGTCTTCTTATAAAAACGCTTAACCCTCATAGAAAGCATAGCCACCTGCCATTTAATGCCCATTTCTTCCAAATTATCCTGATCAAGCTGCTCTAGGTCTTCATCATCAAGTTGTGGACCACTTGACTAATCAGCAAAGAATGAGAACATTAGATCATTAGTATATGATGATGAAGAGGCTTGTCCTTAAGAGCTATGACCTACTGCAGTAGAAACACCATTGGCAGTATTAACTTCATTAATACTGTTAGTGTCTTCTGCAGAAAGAAAGGCCACATTTTGTGAGTTTGAAGATGATCCAGAGGAACTTTTGATGTCAGCTTCAAACACTTTCAAGTTATTGTATAGATCATCAATATCTAATTAATCTATACCCTCTTTGTTTCTCATAATCAAAGCTATGTTGTTCCATGATGAAGGTAGAGCTCTTAGAAATTTCTAATTTGCATCTTCATTTGAAACAGCTGCACCATGAATTTCAAGTTGGCTGATAAGTTTTTGAAACCTATCATATGCTTTGTCTAGGCCTTCTGTGTCAGATACAAAAAAGTTTTCAAATTGTTGCTTCAAGACATTCTTCTGCATCTTCTTAGATTCAACATTACCACCAAATCTACTCTTGATAGCAGCCCACAAAGACTTTGAATCCTTGATTGTATGGAACCTCAGTTGATACTCATCAGGAATAGCCAAAAGCATAATGCTTTTAGTGTTTCTTTCTTTTTGCCTTTGTAATAGTGTTTAAGCAGTCTTTGGAGGTACTTTAGTTTCAACACCATTCTCATCTTTTGTTGTTTATACAGGTTCATCACCATTCATGATTACTTGCCATAAGCCATAATCTGTGTTTGTGAGGTACTGCTCCATCCTCATGCTCCAAATGGTATATTCACCCTTCTTGAGCATAGTAAGTTTTACAATAGATATCATTTGAGGAGTTTCCACTGGTGCCATTTGTGGTGCAGGTTCTTCACCAAACATCTTGTATGTTAGGTAGAGTTCTAGATCTTGATGAGTTCTTCTTATTCATAGTTTCTCTACAAGCTCTGACATCACTTGTGAGTCCCAATGAATAGATCTTTTTAGCTTGTTAAGGCATAGTTAACTTGAATAGATTCAAACTAACTATATGAGAAACTATGATTATGAATACAACAAGTTATGCGGAATCTAACTTATAATACTAAGAAGTACAATGTAAACAAAACTTTGAATATATATTGATTGTAAATATTCTGCCTAGGTTACAGAATAGCTAACTATAACTAGCAGTACTAAGTGTAGAAGCTTTGAATCCCAACACATTGAATAAGGCGTATTGAAGTTCATGAATATGGTGTATTGGCTCCTCTGGATACGGCGTATTGATCTTCATTCCTTTTGTGGTCTTTGGTGAGTGCATGCACGGATACGCCGTATCTTCTTGATGGATACGGCGTATTGGTCTTTAGAATAGTAATCTTCAAAATATCTTCATTTAAGCTCCAGAATGCGCGCCTTTTGCTAAGTTTCACCAATTACTCCATAATTACTGCAATTCTCAAATATAAACGATTAAGTAACAGTTCTTTGCAATAACTATACAAAATGGGTTAATATCGTAGATAAACGATGCTATAAAATAGACGTTATTTGATGTCATCAAATATCCCCCCACTTGAATCCTACTTGTCCTCAAGTAGCCTTTATAAGTTTACAAAAATGTATCCCTAAGAATTTAAACAAAAAGATAAGGAAACTATTTAAATTAATACACCCTATAAATAAGTTTCCTAAATCCTTATCTGTAGACTTATTTGGACCAAATCTCATATTTCTCCACCAGCTTGTAGAGTTTCATAATGACGACTTTGATCCTTTTTTTTCATTCTGTTGCTCATTTGTATCATCAAATCAAGAATCCCAACAATCTTCCCCTATTTGATGATGACAAAACAAACAATGTTCTTGTACGAACTTTCCTTAGAGCTGAGAAAGTTGAGATCATGGATCTCCCTAAATGAAACAAAATCTTCCTTTGTAAAATGCTAACTGCTTCCCCTTAACTTAAGATCTTCTTAAACATGCCACCACATATAATAAGCTGCAAATCAATAAACCTGTAATCATCTTCCCCTTTTTGTAATCATCTAATAGGGGTCTCCTATAGATATGCAACTTGGATTATAACACACTACAAATCATATAACACACTACAAATCATATACCACACTACCAATACATCCTTCTAATGACTCAAAATACCCTCCATGAAGCATAATAAGATAAATGACTCTGAGCAGTAGAAACACAAACTAGCAGTAGTAATAAATGACTAGTTAGTAGTAACGAAACACTTCCCCTCAAGTGGTGCATGTAGATGGTTAAACATTTAATCAATAAGCTTACCCCTGAAACCACTAATGTTTTCCATCTCTTGAATCTCAAACTCGTAGGCTTCTATGTATTATTTACTGCTAAGAAACCTGAGTATAAAGCATTTGATGAAGAAGTTTAATCTCCTAAACTTGTGTCCTTATGTCATGCACAATCCTCGAGTGATGTTCGAACTATAAATAAATCTATGAAATATAAGTAGACCGCAACCTCTTGACAAAAACCTCATCTTCTATGAGACACAAACTAAGTGATAGCAAAATATGACAGTGAGCACCATAAGAAAAATCACACACATAGCTAGATTTTGACAATCATCTCACAACCATTGACAGTCCTCAAACAAGTTATCTTTAAAGTCAATTACCTGCTATAAAACACACTTTAAGATATGATAAGAGCACGCATCTGTGAAACACAACTACAACATCAAATAAGTATTAATCAACTGTCATCGTCAATCACATCTTCAAAATAATCTCAAAACGAGCCATAAATCCAATGAATAAAAAAGATAAACAATTGTGAACAATAGTATCTATCCGAGAGCCCAAATTCGTCTTGTTTCCAACATCAGACATGCTAGCAGTAATAAAAGTACTCTGGCAGTACTAAAAATCAACAAAAGCCTAGCAGTATTAACTGCTTATATGCTAGCAGTACTATCCATCCAGAAACCAACAGTAGTAACAAGTAGCGCGAAAATATTTCCCTTGGCAGCACAAACTTGTTATCAAACTACAAGCAGTACTAATTCAACACGGACAACACTAAATTAAACACGCAACACAATAAGTTTTAAGTATGAGCAAGTATTAACCAAGAACTTCTTTATTCACTCCAGCAATATTAACTCCAAAACAAACTTGTAGTACTAAAACCATCTGTGCGGTACAAATCATAAATAACAAGCACGCTCTAAACCTATTATGATAGTAGTTGACCACTACAATCATTCAACAATAAAGCAAGCCTTTTAATTAATCACCTCTTGGTCCATTTAAACAACCACATAGAGCACCTCATTACACCACAACAGCATTAATAGACAAATAGCCGCATTAACACAAAACCTTATGCAGCACTAATAATGTAAATAACAACTATCAGTAACTAAGTTACCATAACTGCCGAATGAGACCACGTCCAAATAATCAGTTAATAACTTCTAATAAACCATGAAATAATTTTGGGAACTAAAAATTCAATCCCTAAAAGTTAGGGATTTTCTCATCATAGCAAATATCATTCTTAAATAATCGTATCAGCTTCCATAATCCACGCATCCCATAAACCATGTCTAACAGAAAGTTATTATAGAACTAGATATACAATCAAACCTGCTGCTTCTTCTTTTTGAATCTTGCTATATAAACCAAAACAACATCCTTCTTGATGTGTACCTGCTGTGACTCTCAAACTAGTAGACCAAACCCTAACTTGTTGCTTCAATAAATACGATCAGAAACATATATACCTGCTGTACACGAACACTTCACAGCAGCAGAAACGCTTATAGCAGTATTAATTGTAATACCTTTTTTAAGTATCCAGACGACGCCTCTTTTAGCGACACTTTTCTGTCACTAAACTGTCACTAATTCTGCTTCATGTTTCCTCACTAATACACGATCAAAAACCTTGTAAAATCCCAGATCAAGAGCCACGAGGCTCTGATATCAATTGATAAGATCGATTTAAGCTCAGATTGGTTAGATCTTTTATATCTAGGATAAACAATAACAATGATTGCATATGCACAGTGGAATTATAAGAACACAATCAATGTTATCACAAGGTTTTCTTTATTTCTATCTATACTTTTTACCCTAAAAGCCCCTAATATAAACTATGGGGTAGACTAATAACTATAATCTAAATATGGTGTACACACACACACCTTTTACTATTCGACTCTCATCAATCGACTCTGCTATATATGTTTAAAACCTATGTCTATGATCACTTTATATAGGGAGAGATTATGACTTACAAAGGAAGTAAATCATGTAGAAATAAGAAAAGCAATTTAAATTACATAAACCTCATAAGATGTTTCCTAATCATAACTAGAATAAAAGTTTGGACAAAAATCTTCATATTTCTCCACCAGCTTGTAGAGTTTCATAATGATGACTTTGATCCTTTTGTTTCATTCTGTTGCTTATTTGTATCATCAAATCAAGAATCCCAACACTAACTATTATACTAACAGTACTAACTATATAACTAACAGTTCTAACTATACTGGTAGTACTAACAATGTACTGGCAGTACTAACTAACTATAACAAGCAGTACTAAGTGAAGAAGCTTTGAATCCTAACAAATTAAGCAGTTTAATAAGCAACAAAGAAAATTAAGCTAAAATGTAAAAGAGAGAGTACCTTGTCCTTTGCTTAAACAAGGACATAAATGCTCTTTAGAGCTTATCTACAAGCTCGAGCTTGTTGAAAACAAGCTGGTGAAATCCAATAAGCCCTTCCAAGTCTGACTTATAATCCAATATAAGCTAAAATCTATTAAGCCTCTCAAATTGCATAGAAACTTTACCCAGCTTGTACAAATAAGCTGAAAGCTTATTTGTACAAGTTATTACTAGATACTGATTAAAACAACATATAGGAACTTATTTAAAGCTTATTCGAATTAAAGGTAAATTGCATAAAATTAAAAAAACTGAAATCAAAGAGCAATGTAAAATGAAATCACATTTTTATTAATTCAAATTCAAAGTACAATGCTTAAAGAGAAAATACATTTAAAAAAACTGAAAATAAGCTATCTATTCTACTCCTACTCCTACCCTAGATAATCCTAATGTGTAAGATTGAGCCTTTATTCATAAGGGTGAGAGAAGCTTCTATGCTGGAGGAGCGTCCTAAATCATCCAATCGTAGCCCTTCATTCGTAACAAACTCTGAGTTATCTTTTCTTAACCCTTAGATCAGCCTCCACATTTAATTGACCAATAGGGAGTCTTGGGATCGCCAACGTGTCAGGTTATGACGAGTTAGCTTGCCACATCGACCTTCTAAAAGTGATTTAGGTGTGTGGTTGGATGATTTAACCTTGTGTTTCCTGTTGTTGGTGAAAATAAAGGGGAAAGTCTATAGTAACTAATGGCGGGTTTATTGTTTGACTTGGGTCAGACTATGGGTTTGGGCTTTTCTTTGGGCTTAGACAGGAATAGTATGGATTGGACTTGGATTTGCATTTATAGTTTAGGCTTATAAAAAGGCTAGTGTAATTCAAACGGGTACGGGTTAGCTCATTAAAGATGAAAAACGCTTTCGGCTTCATTTTCTCACGCTCTTCCAATCTCGGGTTTGTACTATTTGGCATTGTTTTTGTCTTTTTGTAGATATCTGTTACCTGCACAATACAATTAACAAAACACACATATACAATGCATCTTTCATGTATTTTTGGTCATTTAAGCTTGTTTTAATAAGGATAATTAATATGTGATTAAACACATATAAAAAATCCCCCATACTATGCTATTGCCGTGTCCTCATGCAATGATATAAATACACGCTTAAAAACCAAAAATTTCAACCCCCCTAAACTAATTACCTCAAAAAGTAGCTAAGTGTTCATCTAAGGGAATTAAGAAATCACTAGTTTTGAAACGCCCCGTTTTACCATTTCTTTTTATATATATTTTTTTTATTTTTCACAAGTGACAACATGTTCGACTTTCATTATTTAATTATAACTTTAAGGATCACGGAACAAGAAACACTTATAAATAGTGTCCAAAAGGGATAAATTCATCGTCCTTAATTTTTCACCCGCCCCAAACCAAGCTTAAAAACGAAATCATTGTTAAATACAAGTTAAGATGCTAACACTACTCATATTTGCAATTTGTGTAAGCCTAGACTAACTTTTCACTCCCGATGGTTTAATATTTATAAATGTGTATGTGCTCATTTCGAAATTCGACCATCCAATCGACATTTTAAGAAAGTTGTAATCCTTCTAAATGTAACGTTCCACCCAAGAATTATGATTTTGAAGGCGAGATCATTCCATGTAGCAACTTTCTTCTCGGCACATCCCAGCCGAGACCGGCTTAGGTGACCAGGCTTTTGACACCCCACAGAGAATAGTGTCGGAACTCACGGACCTTCGGTTTCAAAAACTCTTAGGCTTCTCGTTAAACTAACACTTCATTTAGAAAGACCACAACTTAAAGCGAAATAGTCTTAGTTCAAAAGCATATTTAAATTTAAGAAAAAGAGATTTTCCCTATATTTATTCAAACATATACATTACACTTAACATTAATATTATACTTATAACCTCCACCCTTTAAACGAACTGTCACATCGGGCGCGAACCGACCATGATCCAGTTGTATTATTTCGGCTTCGGACCTTGCCTTATATGAAGACTGTCACATCGGTATGCGAGCCGACCATGATCCAGTAATCTGACAAGGTATTATTATTATTATTTATTATTATTATTATTTTTTACAATTTACATTACCATGATATATAGAAAAATTTTCTTTTTAGAAAATTTAAGTATAAATTTGAACTAAGACTAAAAAGTTTAAAAATGTTGATTTTAAAAGGAATTTTAAGGGTGATAAAACCACTAATTTGTCTAATTTCCGAAAAGAGCACGTATTATTAGTCCGGTTAGAAGCTTCGGGGAGGAAAAGACAAAATTACACTTATGAGCTCTTAAGATTTCCAACTAATCCTTGCTTAGCATCCAACTTATATTTAACTCTATCATTTTTCGTTCTTCGCAAATTTAAAATCTTTAATAAAAAGATCCGCGAATGCTTAGTCTAATAAAATCAAGCTTTGCATATTTAAAGTCTATTATGGAAGCTTGCAAACTCTTGGCTTTTTCAAGCTAGAATTTGCGTTTTAAAGCTTCTTGTATAAAAGACTAGCAAAAGTTTAAATTTATATAGGTTAAGGGGCAAGCTAGAGCGCAACATGCTCGATCAAGTCAAAATTTATTCTTATTCTCACCATCGGAAAGTCAAACATTTGTGCCAAAACACTTATTTCATTTTTGATTTTTTTTTTAATTTTGGCATGAAATCACATATTTTTGGTGGCAAAACGGGGTTACGTGAAGACAAAGCAAATGCAAGTAAGATCAAATCGATAGATACCCCCATACTAGAACTACACATTGTCCTCAATGTGAGATTACCACCCCCATACTAAATTCAATGCATAATTCTAATATAAAGGGATCTCTACGTAAATCTAAAGCCGTTTATTAATTATGCTAATAGATAAACATTAGTCAATAAGATCTAGGATATCGGATTCCCATATATAAGCATGCTAAGGATTGAAGCTCGAGTGAACGATGGACAAAACCACGAGCACGAGAGTCTTAATAATCCGGGCAATCCTGAAGATAAAACACAAGCCACGAAACACGAGAAAGGAAGAGGCGAGCCTCCTCACGTCACACTTATTAGAAAATAGAAAAAGAAGATAGAAACACGGGTTGCCTCCTAATAAGTGCTTGTTTTTGTGCGATTGTGCGAGTCTGTAGCTTGACTCTCCCCATATCATTATGATATTAGGGACGAAACATGTGGAAGAGCAAATCGCCATCGGACTTTCATTCAAGATGTTTAGATAAACATTGAAGCACATGAAAGTTTCACTCCGATGAGATACCGTCGGCTCTAGAGAATAGAAACTAAAAGCGAAGATGTCGGGGTCAAAAATGGTATCCTCACTCCCGGAGGAGAGAAGAAAAGCCGGGATCACTAACTAAGACTAATCTAATATGAATTAATACTAATATAATAGATTCACAAGATAGGTAAGAAATGGAAGAAAGATTTTGATAACAAATGTGAGGGAAAGATAATGGTGATCTTTAAAGGTAAACCTCACATATGTCGGAGAAATAATTTCCTTATGAATCCCAGGGTCAAAAACTTTTACCATACTCTCCAAATCATCTTTATCAGGTTCATCCTTTAAGCTTCTTGGGTCACGATCTAAAAACACCTCGAGAGAGAGAGATTAGGAATAGTGTCCTTAATAAGAAAACTCTCAAGATAGATTATGTCTCCCTCCGAGTCATAATAATCGTCCTCAAAATCCGTAGAAACATCAGATTTTATTACTTTAAGTTCCTCAAAATTAAGTTCTTTCGGAGGGAGAGAAAATGATATATCATCATTTAATAACTTCTCAAGTAGAAGAATGTCTCCCTCCGGATCAAAATTGGCACCATCAATTCTCGGTGGAATTGAATCACTTTGTAACCAAAATCAGCTTCGATCTCATCACCTCATGGGTCAAAACACTCATCCTCATTAAGCTTGGAAAGATGTGTGACTAGCAAAGCCTGCTCATCAAGGTTAGAAGCATAAGAGTCCTTGCTCTCGATGTCCTCTAATACCTTATTAAAAAGAGGATGTACGTCACTAAAGATGTACTCTTCATCAAATTCAAAAAGAAGGTTCGAATAAATTTTAAAATTTTCCTCCGAAACATCCTCCTCGGGAAGTGACTCGTCGTCACTAGAGGTAAAATCATCATTATCATTGAAGAGAGGATTAGAGAAAGTCACAGAATTATCACAAAAAGGCAAATCACATTCTTTGTCACTATCGGACGTATCCTCGGACTCACTTGGGATTGGGACAAGATCCTCAACACTAGACTTTATGAATTCGTCCGATTCCTTTTTAGGAATAGTGCTAAGATTCTCATCCCTCATGATAAGAGAGTCCTCAGGCTTCATAGTCGGTAAGACGGGTGTGATTGCAATAGACGGAGGAATTTGAGAAATAATTTCATTCAAAGGAATAGTACTGTCCTCGTCATCATTGTAAATAAAATTGAAACGTCGCGAAGGATCGGAAGTATGAGTACTAAGATTTGCCATATGCTCTTAAAACATTCCAAACAAGGATTCCATAGTTTTAAAAAGTTCATTCCTTGACTCAATCATAACCTCATTTATCCATTCATTATCATTCATCCTCTGCTGATTAAGGTCTTCTTGAGGCTGATGATCGATGAAATACTACGAGGGTTGGTCAAAACTAGAAGAGTTATAATTATAGCAAAGATTAGGCTCATAGAAGTTTTGATTCCTCGGTTGACACTGAAAATTCGCATGAGGACCCCTACAGTTTTCACAACAAAGATATTGTTGTGGATAACTCGATGAATTTTATGGATAAATAATTATTCTCAACAAAGTTTTGATTGTGCACTTCCTGCTCCATAGTATAAGCGGAACCCTGGTGGACAACATAACCATGAGAGAACGTTCCTACATAACACGGCACGAGTATGTCTCGTACATGGTGCTGTGGTAAGTTGATCAAAAAATCGGGGTATTATCGTAAGGAAAAGGATAAGGGTCATGGAAAAACTCGTTTCTAGCTCCTACAATGTTACAACTGGACTATTTCACTGTTAAAAGACCCCCACATATGAAGCAACTCTGCTAGGCATAAATCGTTAAAGTTCTGGCTGAGAAGTTTTGCAAATTCTGCTTGAAAAGCTCTCCCGTGTCGGACCTCGAGTCTGTCTTGTAGTTGTGGTGTGGAAGTGGGTTAGAAAAATCAGGAGTTTGATTATAAGAATTTGGATTAGAGTCATAGACGGGCTCATCTCTGAAACTCACATTGGTACAATGCCAACAATTTCCAACCAGTTAAAAAGGACCGTTCACAACCACAGCCACCTCGAAAACCAAGGACATTTGAAAGAATAACCGGATAAAAGGGTAGCAAGAATAAAGAATTAAACGTATAAGAGGATAGAGATAATATTATATAGATTTTAAAATAATACATAATGAAAAGAAATTTAAAGAAAAAAAATATTTTTTGTAACCGAAAGTCAAGAGGAGTGCACCGAGAGCTCTCTAAAAAACGCACAAGAAGCAGAGAGCGGGTAAAGCGCGAAGCTTTAAAACCATCCTCCTCAGGGTATTTTTGAATTTTTTTGGAATAAAAAGTTCGTAGGATCATCCTCCTTATACCTCTCTTATATTTTGTTCAGAAACTAAAGGTGGCCGATAAACAATTGACAACAATCGATTTATATTTTTGGTTTTTTAAATTTTTTTTGGTAATTTAAATACTTTCTAGAATAAAGTATTTTTTATGTTTTAATAAATCTACAAAAATAAATCGAGAAAGATAAAATATTTTTGTATTTTTATAATTTTATATAAAAGAAAATAAAAATAATAAAGAAATGTAAAATTTATATTCACAAAAAAACATGATAACTTCACGGGGAAGGATCTTCAATGCACTAATCTTCAAACTTCAACTCGATACTCGTTACACACTTCTCTGGCAACGGCGCCAAAAACTTGATTCGGTTGATTTAGTCTATAATATATATATATAGAATATATAATATAATACTCTTAAAAATACCAAATAAGTAATAGTATAGAGAGTATCCCGTTTGAATAAAAATTCCTGAGGAACAAACCAATATTTTATCTCTTGGATGTCATATCCCGACGAAGAGTGAAGATTGAAAATCTTGTTTCGGTTCGTGATCGCGTGCTTGAATAATCAATATTTTGGATTTTGGATTCCAAATCTAACAACGCAAAGGGAAAGCATATAAAGGCACGCTAAACTAGAAATTAAAGCAATTTAAAAATCTAACGACATTTAAGGCAATTAAAAACAAAAATTATCTAATTTATTAACTAAAAATGACAAATTAAAACTCTCAAAACTCAAAATCCAATTTCTTAAACTAAAATGCTTAAACTAATAATTAATAATAGAAAAATGTTTTTTTTGAATTTTTAAACTAGTTAAAACTATTTTTAAAACTAAGTAAAACTAAAAATCAAATTATAATACTAAACTAAATCCAAAAATTTGAGAAAATTTATAAAAATACTAGAACTAATTCTAAGGGTTTACAAAGAAAAATGAGACAAAAAGCTAATACCAATAAACTGCTAAAAATCAAATAAGCCGAATAAACTTAAATTCTAAACTAGTATAACAATAAAATAGTGCAAATGTTTAATGAAAAAGACCCCCCCACAAGGGCAGTGGTAAGGCGTGTGTATTATGTGAGGGAGGTCACAGGTTCGAGTCCTGTGACCTACCTTTTTTATTTTTTTTTATTAATCTTTTTTAAAAAAGCTAAAGAATAAGCTATAATAAGAAACTTTAATAAACAACTTTTTGGCAAAACTTATTTATAAGCTAGAAATAGCATAATTTAAAATGACAGTTTGGACTTTTTAAGACTAGACTTATTAAGCTAAAACTATTTGGACTTTTTGACACAATAAGCTTATAGAAAACTAAAAAAACTAAAAACAGACCTAATGCTAGACCTAATAAGCCCTAAAGACTTGAAATAAGCAAATAAAACAAACTTAAAAACAACAAAAAGCATAAGACATTTGACTTCAAAAAGGCTATTTAACGAATCTTTACCAAACTTTTTAAGTTAATTTTGATACAAAGAAGCACTAAGTAAAAAACTAAAAACTAAAAACAAATTAAGTCCTATACTATAATAACACAAATAAGCAGAAATTAAGCAAACTTGTTTAAGAAAGAAACTAGAAAAGGCAATTGAAAATGACAGATACACTACTTTTGTTTTTGGCTTTTTGAGATGAATGACCATTTTTTAGCTTAAAATTAAGACTCAAATACTATTATTGACCAACTAAAAACTCAAAACAGATGGAACTTATACTACAATAAGCTAAATTCAACAAAAATTAACCTAAATTAAGCTATGAATTAACCTCAATTAATCTGCATAATAAAGACTTTTAAGAGCTAAATCTACTTGAGTGTTTTTGTCCCCTTTTAAAAGGACCTCTAAAGATTTTCAAAAGATTAAAGACTCACACACAGATTAAAATGAGGTAAATGAACTAGTTTTTTGAAGTCACACAAACTACATCTCACGTGACTCTTAAAGAAAATTTAATCAAATATGCTAGTTTCGAACACTTCCTAATTGGCAACTTAAGAAATTTAGACACATACTACAAAGCTTAATTCTAACTATTCTAAGCTTATGAAACTTTGTTTTAGACTTAATGAGAGCTTATCAAAACTGATTTAGGAACCAAAAGCAGTTTGCACACTAATTTACCATATCTAAATCCCTTATCCCAAACACCCCTTTAAAACTTAAATTTTCATTTAAAAGCTAAAACAGTCCTAAATAAGCTTCAAATAATGAACACAGATTAAGATCTAGGCATATTAAGGACAAATAATCTCAAACTTAGGAAAAATAAGCACTCTATAATAATCTAAACCTATAAAAAGTTTTAACTAAAAACAAGGCAGTTTAGATCAAACACTAATTAAACTAATTCTAATTAAGCAAACTTGATAACTAAGACATAATAAACTAACATAAGATAAAATAAACACATTCAAGCAGAGATTAAGAAAAAATTAAGCAGTTTAATAAGCAACAAAGAAAATTAAGCTAAAATGTAAAAGGGATAGTACCTTGTTCTTTGCTTAAACAGGGACAAAATGCTCTTTAGAGCTTATCTACAAGCTCCAGCTTGTTGAAAACAAGCTGGTGAAATCCAATAAGCCCTTCCAAGTCTGGCTTATCATCCAATATAAGCTAAAATCCATTAAACCTCTCAAATTGCATAGAAACTTTACCCAGCTTGTACAAATAATCTAAAGGCTTATTTGTACAAGTTATTACTAGATACTAATTAAAAAAGCTTATAGGAACTTATTCAAAGCTTATTCGAATTAAAGGTAAATTGCATAAAATTAAAAAACTGAAATCAAAGAGCAATGAATGAAATCACACTTTTATTAATTCAAATTCAATGTACAATGCTTAAAGAGAAATACATTAAAAAAAACTGAAAATAAGCTATCTATTCTACTCCTACTCCTACTCTAGATAATCCTACTATGTGAGATTGAGCCTTTATTTATAGGGGTGAGAGAATCTTCTAGGCTGGAGGAGCGTCCTAAATCATCCAATCGTAGCCCTTCATTTGTAACAAACTCTGAGTTGTCTTTTCTTAACCCTTAGATCAACCTCCACATTTAATTGACCAATAGGGAGTCTTGGGATCGCCAACATGTCAGGTTATGACAAGTTAGCTTGCCACATCGACCATCTAGAAGTGATTTGGGTGTGTGGGTGGATGATTTAACCTTGTGTTTCCCGTTGCAGGTGAAAATAAAGGGGAAAGTCTACAGTAACTAACGGCGGGTTTATTGTTTGACATGGGTCAGACTATGGGTTTGGGCTTTTCTTTGGGCTTGGACAGGGATAGTATGGATTGGACTTGGATTTGTATTTATAGTTTAGGCTTATAAAAAGGCTAGTGTAATTCAAACGGGTACGGGTTGGCCCATTAAAGATGAAAAACATCTTCGGCTTTGTTTTTTCACGCTCTTCCAATCTCGTGCTCGGGTTTGTCCTATTTGGCATTGTTTTTGTCTTTTTGTAGATATTCGTTACATGCACAATACAATTAACAAAACACACATATACAATGCATCTTTCATGTATTTTTGGTCATTTAAGCTTGTTTTAATAAGGATAATTGATATGTGATTAAACACATTATAGTCGTATCCATACCCCAGGATACGTCGTATTGATACATGTATACGATGTATTCATTTAATGAATACGTCGTACAGACTGTGTTGAAAATAAAGACTGGATAACGTCTAGAAGGTCAATACGCCGTATCCATGGGGTTTGGATACGCCGTATAGATAGTCTGGGAAGACAAACTTGATAACAGAAAGATAAATTCCAGGTTATCTCCCGGCAAGCACTTTTGTTTACAGAAAAGTCTTTAAGTTAGACTTGCCCCAATTTAATCCCATCCTTATAAAATAATTTGGGGTCCAACGGGATGCCAAATGGCACATATAAATTTTTAATAATAAAAATTAATGGCATCCCATTGTGAAAACATTTTTGAATCACAACTTTGATCATTGGGATGCCAAATGGCACATATAAATTTTTAATAATACGAATTGTACGTCATGATTTGTCACAAAGTTTTCATCAAACTTAACGGGAGTGGTGCCTTGCTTATGCAAATAACACTATCCATTGGTTTGACATCAATGTTTTCCGAACACGATTCAATATTGATATCAACATAGTCATTTACCGGTTCCGGTTTTAAATCATTGGCAAGAATTAATTTATAAGAAGGTGAATCCTTGTTATATATAAAAGTATAATCCTCGTCCTCGGAATCGGAAAATGATATGTGAAAATCAATGTCAGATTTAATTGCATTGTAAATAATTACAGTTGGTTTGGAAGAAACATTTTGATTTGATTTTGATGCATCATTGTAGACGATAGCTGGGAAATCTGTTTCAAAATCTGTGTAAGAATCAAGATCTTCACAATATACTTTACCGTACGTAGCAGTTTACCAATTAAACGTCTGATCATGTTCTCAAGCCTTATCAGCCATAAGTTGGATGTACTCTTCCATCGTGATGTTGGGGTCGTCCATTACCTGTAATTAATTTGCTACGAAGAAAAAGGTTAAATGGACTAATACGCCATATTCAGTGAACTGAATACGCCGTATTAATGATAGAGTTGAATATACTGTATTGGTTTAGAAAATTTTTATACGCCGTATTGAGTATTCGACTCAGAATGTTACAACAGGCTGTAACAATGCACACAAACACACAATATGCAAAATATACAATGCATGAAATTAAACAAACAATTTAAACACACAATGCGAATAAATACAAACATAATTTAAATAATTAGATTACACTAAACTAATTTAAATTAATGGTTAGAAATACTAATAAGAACAAGTGTTTAATTATTCACGTCACCTGCAGCCGCCAAAAACCGACTGTGTTTTTGCGTGTAGGTCAAATTATTTTGATTATCAAGATTTTAAATTTTTATTTAGCCGACAAAACCTAAAAAAACCACACTTTAAATGAGCATGTACCCGGTCAAGATGGAGTTTGCAGTAATAGGGTGTCAAACACTAAGAGGTGAGAATATTAATCCTATCTAATACTTTCTAGCAGTATTTAATAGTACCCTATTTACTGGTTAAACCGATTGCTATGTACATTGTTAGTTGATATTGGGGTTTTTAGCCTAAAGATATTGGCACATGGTATTGGTGGAAACAAATACAATTCCAATACACAATAAACACAAAGAAGTAGATTAAAGATAGAAAAGCGGACAAAGCCAAATGATAGAACGACAGTATTAAGCCATATTAAATCCGGTTTCATGCTGGTTGTTTGTTTTAGTGCAATGATTTACTATCGCAAGCGGAGCATATCATTCTTAAGACTTAGGCCAGACATCATCTAAACCTAGACACATTAATCCTAGTCACAATTAACCATCCCGCATAAAGCATCCTTTAGTTACTAATTTATAAACTTCTTAGAGAATTAATCATGGTGATCCTGTTGAAAACCCTAGCCCTAACAGAACTTTAACCCTCTTATTTGTTACGATTTTTATATACTGGTAGTCCACTATTCCAATCTTTATCATTTATTAAGACAAGATGCTAAAACATAAGTTGTCACCTACCGGCTAACTTAACTCATAATCAAAAGACAAAGACGACAAAACGTATTTGTGTCCTATTGTCCAGTAATATGAAACACTATAAGGAGAGCTACTCCCGGTAAGCTTAGATTACTTGGACCGTATCACTAGATCCAGTGAATGATAGGTCGCATATTCAACACCTAAACTAGTATCAAGGTGGTAAACATAATTAAGACAGATCCAGCGAGTATATTAAGAAATCGATCTTTTGAACAAACCAAACATTGAACTTCATTAGATAGCTAATACCCGATGGGTAATTAGCCCACAACCATTGTAATTATAATACGTAATCAAACAATGAAAATCGAACGATAAGAAGTAAAAAACACGATGTCTCTATGGATTTGTGAAGCAATGCTGTGACCTTGGTGGCTGATCCTTTCTTCCAAGATTCGCTTAGTGAGTAGATAAAGTAATATGATATTGTAAACCTAAAAACCATTTTTTGAGTCTCTATTTATAGTTTGGAAAAAGACTCGATACGCCATATCCAGCCAAGGTCGATACGCGTATTAAGGCTGAAGTTCCTTAGGAGTGCGCGTTACTTCTTTAATAAATCCTTTGATATCATGCCCAATTTACATGAGTTACTGTATCTCGAATAGTTTTATCGTTCATGATACGGCGTATGTAGACAGCACGGAAAGGATACGCCGTATTGGGAATTGGTCAAACGCGTTTTCTTATGAAGTCTTGGCGCAGATACGCCGTATCTCTTAAGTTGGATACGACGTATTGGTGAAATTTCAGCAATCTTCAAATGTCTTCGTTTTAGCTTCAAATTATGCGCCTTTTAGCTTGTCTTCACAAAACACTCATGAATTACTGCATTTATCTACTTTAAAGCAATTAATTACCAAATAATGCAATAATTATATAAAAGTTATTAAAATAGATGGGATAAATGATATAATAAAGTGACGTTATTTGATGTCATCAATTGACTTGGTGGAACTCTCACAAAAGGACAGTTAGAACTGATGCTGCATATGCCATGTCATGGAAGGTACTTATGAAGTTGATTACCGAGGTGTATTATTCTAGGAATGAGATTCAGAAAATAGAGACTGAGTTATGGAATTTAGCTATGAAGGGAAATGACTTGAGTGCCTATACCTAGAGATTCTAAGAACTAGTCTTGCTGTGTACCAAGATGGTCCCTGAGGAGGAGGATAGAGTTGAGAAATTTATTGGAGGTTTCCTGGATAATATCCAAGGCAATGTGATTGCAGCTAAACCTACAAGACACCAAGATGCAATTCAAATTGCAAACAACTTAATGGATCAGAAGCTGAAGGGTTATGCTGCTAGGAATGCATAAAATAAGAGGAGGTTTGAAAATAGTCCCAGAGACAACCGTGTGCAGCAACCACCCTTTAAGAGGTAAAATGTCAGTGGGCAGAATGTGGCAAGGGCATACACGGTTAGGAACAGTGAGAAGAAAGGGTATGATGGGTCTTTGCCCTTCTGTCATAAGTGCAAGCTACATCACGAGGGGAAGTGTACCGTGAAATGCACGAATTGCAAGAAGGTGGGGCATATGACTAGAGATTGTAAAGTTGCAGTTGCTGCAACTACTTAGAGAGCCCCAGTGGAGAGTTAGAGGGTTGTGACTTGCTTTGGGTGTGGTGGACAGGGACACTACAATAGTGACTGTCCTAAACTTAAGAATCAGAATCGTGGAACAAGGCTGGTAACAATGAGGCTCGTAGGAGAGCTTATGCATTAGGAGGAGGTGACGACAACCCAGACTCTAACGTTGTTACGGGTACGTTTCTCCTCAATAATCATTATGCATATATCCTATTTGACTCTAGCGTCGATAGAATCTTTAGGTCGACTAAGTTTACTGCCTTAATTGATATCCCTTCTACTGCCTTAAACGCTATTTATACTGTAGAGTTAGCCGACAGAAGGATTGACGGATCCGATACTATTATTAGGGGTTGTACGTTAAATTTACTAGACCACCCATTTAATATCGACTTAATGTTCATAAAACTCGGTAGCTTCAACGTTATAATTAGGATGGATTAGTTGTCGAGGTATCGTGCTGTAATTGTCTATGACAAAAAGATTGTTCGTATTCCCTACGGAAATGAGACATTAACAATTAGAGGTGAAGGAAGCAATGATGGGAGTAAATCAACATTGAGTATCATCTCGTGCGCCAAAACTCAAAAATACATCCAGAAAGGGTGCCACGTGTTTTTAGCACGTATTTTAGCAAAGAAGGCGGAAGACAGGTCGAAGGAGGAGCGACTTAAAGACGTGTCGATCGTCCAAGAATTTTCGGAGGTCTTTCCAGAAGACTTGCCAGGACTTCCACCAGCTCGACAAGTCGAATTCCAAATTGACTTAGTTCCCGGTGCTGCACCTGTAGCACGAGATTCTTATCTATTAGCACCGTCTGAGATGCAAGAGTTGTCTACGTAATTGCAAGAACTGGCTGACAAAGGCTTCATAAGACCAAGTCCCTCACCCTGGGGAGCTCCAGTTTTATTTGTCAAGAAGAAGGACGGATCGTTCAGGATGTGTATTGACTATCGGGAATTGAACAAGCTTATTATGAAGAATTGATATCCACTTCCAAGAATAGATGATTTGTTTAACCAGTTACAAGGGTCGAGCGTCTACTCTAAGATCGACCTGAGATCTGGTTATCACCAACTCAGAGTTCGGGAGGAAGACATTCCAAAGACGGCGTTTAGGACTCGCTATGGCCACTACGAGTTCCAACTAATTCCTTTTAGATTAACCAACGTACCGACGGTATTCATGGATCTGATGAATTAGGTGTGCAAACCGTATCTGGATAAATTTGTGATCATTTTCATTGAAGACATTCTGATCTATTCCAAGAGCAAGGAAGATCATGAAGAGCACCTTAAGTTGATTTTGGAACTGCTTAAAAAGGAGTTGTACGCCAAGTTTTCAAAGTGTGAATTCTGGCTTCTAAAAGTGCAATTTCTTGGGCACATGATTGATAGCGAAGGCATTCACGTTGACCCTGCTAAGATCGAGTCAATCAAGGATTGGGCGTCACCCAAGACCCCAACTAAGATTCGTCAATTCCTAGGCCTTACCGGTTATTACCGACGATTCATCGAAGGTTTCCCAAAAATCGCTAAGCCTATGACAAAATTGACTCAGAAAAGCGTGAAGTTTAACTGGGGTGAAAAGGAGAAGAATTACACTACACATGACTTAGAACTTGGAGCAGTAGTGTTCGCCCTGAAGTTGTGGAGACACTATCTGTATGGTACAAAGTGTGTCATGTTCACTGATCATAAGAGCTTACAGCATATTCTTAATCAGAAAGAGCTGAACTTGAGACAACGCTGATGGTTGGAATTGCTAAGTGATTACGATTGTGAGATTCGTTATCACCCGAGAAAGGCGAACGTGGTTGCAGACGCATTGATCCGAAAGGAAAGGATCAAGCCACTATGAGTTCGAGCCTTAGTGATGACTATTGGTCTGAACCTTCCCGTGCAAATTTTGAATGCTCAAGTTAAGGCGAGAAAGGAAGAGAATTACAAAGCAGAAGACTTGTGTGGTATGATTAAGAAACTCGAACCCCGTTCTGACGAAATGTTGTGTTTGAAGGACAGGAGTTAGATACCGTGTTTTGGTGATTTGAGAGCTGTGATTATGCACGAGTCGCATAAGTTGAAGTATTCTATCCATCTTGGATCTGACAAGATGTACCATGACCTTAGGAAGCTATATTGGTAGCCCAATATGAAAGCAGAAATTGCCACATACGTCAGCAAATGCTTGACTAGTGCAAAGGTTAAGGCTGAACACCAGAAGTTGTCCGGTTTGCTGGTACAACCTGAGATTACCTAATGGAAATGGAAGAATATCACCATAGACTTTGTGACTAAACTACCGAAGACGTCAACTGGTCAAGACACGATTTGGATAATCGTTGACCGACTTACTAAATCTGCTCATTTCCTGCCAATGAAAGAAACAGACTCGATGGAGAAGTTAACGAGACAGTACTTGAAAGAAGTCATCTCGAGGTATGGAGTGCCAGTTTGGATCATATCCGATTGCGATTGCAGATATACCTCTCATTTCTAGCAGTCGCTTTAGAAAGCGTTGTGAACGCAATTAGATATAAGCACTGCCTATCACCCGTAAATGGATGGTCAAAGCGAAAGGACCATCCAGGCATTAGAAGACATGTTGCGTGCTTGTGTGATTGATTTTGGAAAGGGCTGGGATAGACACCTACCCTTAGTGGAATTCTCATACAACAACAGTTATCACACTAGCATCAAGGTAGCACCGTTCGAGGCGTTATATGGTCGGAAGTGTCGATCGCCTGTTTGCTGGGCTAAGGTTGGAGACACCCAACTCACAGGACCAGAGATTATCCACGAGACCACCGAAAAGATCATCCAAATTAAACGTCGTATTTAAGCTGCACGTGATAGATAAAAGAGCTACACCGACAAGAGACGTAAGCCTTTGGAGTTCCAAGTCAGAGATAAGGTCATGCTAAAGGTTTCACCATGGAAAAGGATGATACGCTTCGGTAAACGGGGAAAGCTGAACCCATGATATATTGGACCTTTCAAGATTATTTCTAAGGCTGGAACCGTTGCATATCGACTTAAACTTCTAGAGCAACTCAGCCAAGTCCATAATACCTTTCACGTGTCATATCTGAAGAAGTGTTTATCCGACGAAACACTTGTTATTCCGTTTGACAAAATCCAAATCGACGACAAGCTTTATTTCGTCAAAGAAACCGTTGAAATCATAGACCGTGAGGTCAAACCTTTAAAGCAGAGTCGTATCCCCATCATCAAGGTTTGTTGGAACTTGAGGAGAGGTCCCGTGTTCACCTAGGAACATGAAGACCAGTTTATAAAGAAATACCCGCACCCGTTTTCAAAACCCTTATCTGCATCGGATAACATATCTTGAGCTTTGCGGATAAAGCTCTTCTAACGGGGAAAGGATGTAACACCCCGTAAAAAATTTTGAATTATTTTCGTTGACTTTCGTGCATTAGTTGACCTTTAATAATTACGTGATAATTATTGTGCTTAACCGGTAAGTTTTCCCGTGCGTAACTAAAAATCGTTACCAGATGCGCTCCGGCTTGCTATTTAATGCAAACTTTTGACAGATGTTGTGTTTTTACGTTTCAGATAGATGTTTAAATTTTCAGAATTTATTTTAGGTTATTGCGCGTTTTTTAGTTTTTGCGCATACCGTCGATGTCGTTTAAAAATATTTTAAGGGTGAAGGAAATATCCAAGGTTCATGGGATTCCTTTATGCATGATCAAAATTTTAAAAGTTCAAAGCCCCTTGTCCTTTGCTTGCATCCGCCACCCACAACACAAACACACCACCACCATTTTAGCTTTTGTGTCCCCTAGATATTTTCTATCCAAGGATTCCCTTTTTGGTTCATGAATAAGAACCAAAACTCATCCATTCTCATCATTCATCTCTCAACAAAAAACACACACAATATTTTATCTCCCTCTCCTCCTTCTCTTGCTCGTCCGCCCACAAAAACACACACACACACACATATTTTTTCACCTTTGATCAAGATTTTGAAGCAAGAGCTTATTCGGGGTTGATTTATATAGTTAGTTTGGGTATTTTAAGTATCATTCGGGTTGTTCGTTAGCTTCTAATCACCTCTTAATCTATCATCTTCGTAAGTTTATCTTTTTTATATTTTTCTTGCACTTCCTTGATCCTTACCATATAAATAAGCTAGTTGTACAAGTATTTGTTAAAAATCAAAGCTTTAAAATTTACAAAACCTTTTATCTAAAATTTTGAAAAGGAATAAAAGGAAAGTATAGTTAGGTTGTTGTGGTTATTTTGTCAAAAAGAAATATTTTTCCAAGGTGCTTATTACTTATTTTGGCTTATTGATAAGCTCAAATGGCTTATTTGAGCTTATATGCGTGTCGAACTAAAGGGAAAACCATAAAGGTTTGAACTTTAAGCTTTTCCAAGCTTCGTCTTATTTTCTTAGCTTATTTCTATGGATTATTCGAAAACTAGTAAGATTTTTAGCTTAACGGGCTTAATAAATAAGCCCCACTCTTGTTTGTTTGGTTTCGTGGGTCTTGGCCCACCACCTAAGCCCAAACCGTGAGTTATAAGCTCACGGCGTGGCTTATTTTATGGCTTATTTGATAAGCTATGGGCTTATTTAATTATTTGTTAGCTTATTGGACTAGTATTGGGCTTATTGCATTTTTACTCTTTCGTTTAGGCTTATTGTGCCTAAAAGCCCAATAAGGCTCCGTTGAGTTTCAACTTATTTCATTAAGGGCTTATTGCTTATTTTTACACTTATAAGATGGCGTATAAATATTATAACTTATTTACGTATATAACACATATATATATTAAGCGTTTTAACTATATAGATTTGTTTCTGGAAAATGAATTGTTGGGATGAGTTTTGAATGAAACGTATAGATTTGACGTTAGTCGGGAAATGTGAATTGTAGTTTGAAAGTTGTTTTTGGATAAAGTCTAAGACTTTAGAAAACGAATATAAACGAACGGGTCATGTCGAATTTTTTATAAAATCTGTACTTAGAAAAATTTGTAAAACTTATTTTCCCAAAAACCCGACAAAAGGACGAATTTACATTATCCTATAGTTAATAAATAATTATTATACTTAAACTTCATACATAAACTAAACTACCTACTTTTATATCAATCACTAAGTATTTTCCTTAATAACAACAAGTTAGAAAATATTAAATATTATTATTTTAATACCCGATTAAAAGACGAAAAATATATTTTTATAACTTTTATAAATATAGAACTTCTACTACCTATTATGTAAATTAAAAACGTGAAAGTATTCATATCAATGATGTATTAAGTTATTATTTTTGGGTTACCGGGTAAACTGGCGAAACTTATTTACTCTTGTTTATTTTCCTAATATACGATATGTACTTATGCTAAGTATCGAGATACGTTTTATTCAGTCAAAACCACTACAACCACCACACAACTATTGTTACTAAAATTTTTCTCAAATCAATCGTACAACTACGCTTAAGAACTTTTATGCATCTTCATAATTTCACGTCATATCGATTCTAAAACAAATTGTTATTCACTAGGTTGTGAGCGGGCACAGTTGTGCATCACCTAGGTAATTCTCTCTCTAAACACACACACTAATTACACCTTAATCTTCACACACTAATCATCAATCAAGATCTATTGTTTAATATTTTCAAACTTTGAGGTGAGAACATTATTTGTTTTAAAAACTGTACACAAGTGTTTTCCGTTACTCTTACCTGTATACGTGTTGTCTAAGTTTGCGTTTAAACCACTATCTGCCCGAACTATCGTGAACCGTTAATCTCTTGACGGAAGATACTGGTTGAGTGAGCGCGAGTGAATACCCTATCCGGGTAAGTAGCGCTTACTTTTTTTCGGAGGGACCAATAAAACGGATGTATGTCATGTCAAATTTCATTTGGTGATCTTTGGTTTGGATACCTATTAGGGCATGTTTCAACCGGCATGATTATACGCTACATACTTATTAGCCTCGGTATCATGAGCTTAGTGCAGCGTAAACACTCTTTTTATGTGACTAGACATCTACCCGCGCATAGCGGCGAAAATTCTTAGCGGTAAATAGTTGTAGTGATAAAAAAAGTTTATGGGTTATAAACGAAAAATAATAAAATTTTGATGGTTTGGAGACTAAACATGATGTTTTGAAACCCAGTTCGACCCAGACGGTTCTGGTAAAAAAAAATTGGTCAAATTAAACCATTTTTTATATTTTCGGAAAAACTGTATTTTGTAGCGTTAGATAATCCTTTCCCAATAACTGTTTCCTGATAGCATAGTTTCATTGTTTCTCCAATAACGTGAATTAGTGTGTGATTTTCTCTTCTGATGGCATTGTTTTAAGAGTACTAATAGTAAATTCAAGCGTTGGAACTATTAGCCGAGTGACAGCTGTTAGTTTGTTAATTGTTTAAATTTTAAATGATACTTGTTGGCGTATAGTCTGGAATGGGCCAGACCCAATCCATACACTATATATACAAGGGTAAGATCATCCTACCTACATATACCTACACAGGTTATTCTCTACCACCTCTTTACTATATGCTTATACCATTTTAACTTGACCGTCGGAGGGTGGATCCCAGGGCTCCGGCCTCGGGTCCCCTTCTAACCGGTTCTTCTTTGTTGGCAGCACTATTTAAGGCCTGGAAAGACGACGAACGACACCAGGTGAGTCGTCAGGACATATCCAAATCTTATACCAAATTCAAATCCCAATCCAACCTGTTAGCCCTAAAATATGGTGACTTATCTGGAATTACATTTATCATTTATAGTCGTGTCGGGTTAGTTTAGCTAGTAAAGCCCGAGACTATAAATACCCCCTCCATACTTCCATGGAGGGGTGAAGCTCACTTTTGTAAAAAGTGTGTGTGTGTGTGTTTTCTTCCCTTTTCTCTCTACAACACACACACTCTTCCCATCTTATCTTTATTCTCTCTACTATAATGAATAAATTCATCTTTCACTTTACCAAGCCTCCGGATCCGTTGTTCAAGTGGTGAACCTATCCTACACAACCCCACTTATAAACTAAACGGACCCTAAGAGGAAGGAGTATGGTGACAAGCCATAGCTCTTCATTTGGGCCTCACAGGCTGCCACATCAGCATCTCACTCCCACTCAAAAATACCATTTCACTCATAACATACCTCTATCACTTCACTTGGGCCCCACCACCCATAATTTTATTTTATTTTTCATTTTTTTAACACAAACATAATTCATTTCATTTAAATTAAAAATACAAAATTACAAAAAAAAAATTTTATAAAATAAGAATCATAAAAATACAAAATTACTAATTTATTTTTTATAAAATAAGAAACACACTTTATATACAAAATTATAAATTTAAACCTAGAATTGACAAACAAAAAAAACCATAAGGGCTTAAAATGTAAATATAAATTTTATATATAAAAAACACATCTTCTTCATTGAGAAAGAACCTGCAACTTAAAACCATCAAACATAAAAACCTTCCTTTTTAAAATCATCATACATATAAACACACATTCTTTAAATCAAAAGAAAAAGAAGAAAAAAGAAAAAAAACAACTCGTTTGTGTATTTTTCGAACGGTTATATTCTTTTTCCATTTGTCCTTATCTACGTCGTGGCTATGGCGAGTTTGCTAGATTTTTGCCATGGCGAGCCATGGTGGTGTGGTGGCGAGGCCTGTGGCGAAGCCACGTCGGATGTGGCGAGCCTCCACCGCCACCATACTCCTTCCTCTAAATGATACTATTTCATGCATGCATCAACTTTTGGAGTTAGTTCAATATATATCTCATAATATTTAAAATCTTTATGTTCGTATTTTAAATAGTTAAAAGATTTAAAAGGTAAGTAATATTGGTATTTTGCAGTGTTCTAAAAGGCGCGCTTTGGCGCCGCAAAGGCGTGAGGCGTAGCCTCGCCGTTACGATATGGCCTTGGCGTTAGGCGTAGCGTGAGTCAAGGCGTCAAAAGGCGCGCAAATGCACGCTAAATTGCAAGGCGTGGCGCCATTTTTAAAAGCTTTTTTGAAAAAAAATTGGGCTATTTTGTAGTTGGGCTATTTCTTTTTGGCTTAGTAATTTTTAACTCAATTTTAAGTATTAGTGAGTATATGACCACGAAGACTACAAAGTTCATATTGCTTTTATGCATAGTACCTTTTGTAAACTCGATATGTATATGAAATATGATATTATTATATAAATTTTAATTATTATTTTGCCGCTATAGTCACGCCTTGAAATACGCCATGGCTTCGCAAAGGCTCCTAAGGCTTTATGTTCGTATTTTAAATAGTTAAAAGATTTAAAAGGTAAGTAACATTGGTATTTTGTATCACGTGCAATGTTTTGAAGCCGTTCGACCCGACAGATTGAACCGGTTTCTATTAAAAGAGGTCAAATTAATTCGGGTTTCAGAGTTTGGGTTTATATGTCGACCCGAGAATATATGATAGGTCAATGAAGTTTTTTTCAAAAAGAGCTTTGAGTGGAATTTGGACAACTTGCATCACAACACACAATGATGTTTTTTTCAAAAAGAGCTTTGCATGGAGTTTGGGGTTACAAAGACAAATAAAAGAGACCAAATTCGATGAACTCTTCTGATCTCGAAATTGTGTGTAGGCATCGTTAACATTTATTGGGTGCATAATAAAAAGGTACAATAGTCAACATTTTTATTATTTTATGATTAATAAGAGTTTTAAAAAAATACACCATATCAAGTTTATTATAATAATCCACTTTATCACTTGAGATTTGCAGCATACAAAAAAATAATCATCACTAACACATTTTTGATCACAAACCAGTTACTATACTCATCCACCATCATGTCTAAACATATCACTTCACACATGTCTCTTTGATTTATCACATCACCGTCCTTTTTTCTATTGCATTCTTTATTCATTCATGTGTTTCAAAAGAAATACATAACATTAGATATGAATATAGTTTTAACAAACATCACTCGTCAAGCTTTTTTATATACAAATTTCTTAAAAATTCACATGTAGCAATCCGGCAGGCGGCGGCAACCTTTTCCGGCAAGTCAGCGGGTGCCTTTTCCGGTGAGTCAGCGCGTCTGTTTCCGGCGTGGAAATCCGGCTACGATGTGGCTATTTCCAGCGTGACTGATTTTTACGACGAGTTTGATTTTTCCGGCGAGTATGATTTTTCTGGCGTAGTATGCTGCTGCTCAAAAAACACAAAAAATAGTAAAAACTTAGATCTACACTTAAAAACCATAGATCTATACTTAAAAACCATAGATCTATTAAAAAGTAAGAGAAAACCTCATACTGTTTATGGTGTTTGGCTCGAGGTGGTGGTCGGCTAGGGTGGTGGTCGGCTCTTGTGCATAGTGGTGGCGATCGGCTCCCGCGAGGCAGTTGCAGGCGTCGGCAAGTTATTTTTCAGGCGAGTATTTTTTTCGGCGATCCTGATTTTTCCAGCGAGTTTAATATTTTCTGCGAGTTTTATTCTCGATGGTCATTGCTTCTTCTGTTTAAGCTTATTGTTTCTTGAATGACATGGTTACGATTATGAAATGAGTTATTTATATAGGCATGAGGCTATACAATTAGCCATCAATGAAATTAACAATTACAATTCAAGTTATCAATCACCATTAACAATTACAATTCAAATTATCAATCACCATTAAACCATTAAACGATTTGAAATATCACCATTAATGGCATACATTTTCTAATTGCTTGACAAAGTTTCCTTAAATACTTTCAACTTTCAATTCCTACTCTTTTCAAGAAAGGATAGAAAATGCTTTATAATGTAGTATAGATATTGTATCTGTTATAGTAGTCACATACGTTTTATAACTTGTGGTCCACACTATTACGTTTCAACTTAAACCAATGACGGTTATAATCCCTTTACCCAAAAACTTAAACGTATGAATTCACCAACTTTCGTTGACGTTTAAGCAATGTTTTCAGGTGCTTAGGTTGGATATTCGCTCAAGGTGCTTCTTGAAGTCTAATAGCTATACGTGTCTGCCATTTTCAAGACTTCTATTTAATCATGCTTGTTATCGTTTTATCAAACTTTTATTTCGCTTCCGCAAATCTTTAAAACTTCTTTTGGGTTGAATGTAAAACTATCTATCTTATTAATGTAACAAGTACGAATTTCAAACGTACCCTTTAGAGGTCGTTCTTGTACCTTGTGTTTGTGATATCCAGATCAAGTTACGCCCCCGGTTATCTATTCTGACAGAACCCTGTTTGGGGGTGTGACATACATGTGTCGAGTGTTACAAATAAGATATATGATTTGTCATTTGTCTTTTTTAATCATACTACAGGTTGTGTGTTATGGTGTTAATGCCTCTTGGTATATCTAACTCCTTGATTTTTTTCTTCTTATAAATAATGATTTTTGCTCGAGATCATATAAAAACCTATATGTTTTTTGATTGTTTTAGGTTTGAATAGTGATATTTTTGTGACGGCGGGAACAAACACTTGCAGATAAATCATACCGCGATGTTGTTGGCAGCGCTTATTATGTTTCACCTGAAGTGTTACAGCGAAAGTATGGGAAGAAAATAGACGTATTGAGTGCAGGGGTAATTCTCTATATCTTACTTAGTGGTGTGCCTCCCTTTTGGATCGTTTTGGCATCTTTCTTGGTTTTGAAGTTTTTCAATGTCAATTATTTATGTAAGTTATAACCCACGAATGCCTATTAACTGCAGAGATTGAGAAAGGAATTTTTGATGTTGTATTAGAAGGATATATTGATTTTTGAAAGCGATCCATCTATTTGCAAAAGTGCCAAATACCTTGTCCGAAGGATACTTACATAGGACCCTAAGAGACATATAAGTTCTTCTCAAGTTCTTGGTACGTATCTATATAACAGTCATACAACCATATATGCAAAAACACAAAAGGCCAACATCTGATATGCATATATGGTCATAAGTTCATGACATGAATGTTTTCAAATTAGTGCAGATCATCAATGGATAAGAGAAGATGGTGAAGCATAGGACAAGCCAATCGATAGTGTACTTCTTTTAATGATGAAGCAATTTTGAGCAATAAACAAGCACAAGAAACTTACTCTCAAGGTACTAAACTTGAATTCACAGTTTTTACATGCATACTTATGAATGAGTCTATTCATGTAGGGGTTTATTTTATCTCGAACGTGATAAATCAATATAAATGATGATACTCCTAAGGATATTACTCGTGCCTGAATTGGCTTGGAAAACCTTCAGTTCGATAGAAAGGTTTGGAATTTGACCACCTCAAGATGTAATGTTTCATCTAAAATAGGAGTTGATTTGTACACTGTTTATAACAATTAGGTTTACATAACTAATTGGTCTCAGAATATTATAAACTGATTAATGGGCATAGTAGTCAAAGTAACTTTAAGGAAGTATATGTAGAGAATGTAAGGATCAAGTAAGACGTAACTAATCGGTTTTAAAATATTATAAACTGATTAATAGGCATATTACAGTTTATAAAATTTTAAACCCAATTAGTTACGTCTGATGGGATTTCATAGTTGGGGTAATTTGATGGGAATTAAGATTTTTTGTATTGTTATCTACAAGGGATAACTTTTGTACTCTGTAGTTAGAATGAGGTATTTGGTGGGTAAACATTTGCTGCATGAGATGCGAGTAACTATAGAATCATGGATTTGGGAACAAGTTAGAGCATATCATAAAAGGGACCTTGGGGCTTCAGTTTAGAGTGTAATATGATTCAAGTATACTTGCATTGAACTTATGATGTCGTAACGTTAGATGTATAGTAAGTTGTAGCGTTGCCAAATATGAATGTAGACTTTGTATTTTTCCAATAATAATCTTCAGTTTTAAATGTAATGACATAGGAGTTTAGGCATAAAGTTTCTACCTTGGGCGACTTGTAATTTAGTTGAGCTAACAGTAGTATAAAATAACAGAACTTTGTACATTTATATCTTTGCGTAAAACATGTCATCGTGTTCTGCTATCTCAAACGTAGTTATGAAAGATATGGGTATAACTTGAAATACCAGGTTTTAGCAGAATGAACATATTTAAATAGAGCGGTCTGTTGCATCTAAGAGGTATTCTACACTTGCAATCTTCTTAATCTTATGTTGTGTTATCATTGCTTCATTTTGTGTATAACAACCCACAATTTTCCTCTATGTAATTATCCATCTATTAAATTAGATGCAATTTTCCTCAGTGTAATTTTCATCTATTAAATTAGATGCAACCATTTTCATGGAAAGATTTTTTTGCTTTATTCCATCCATAATGTAACGTAACTTACATTACAAAAGTAAACGTGCTCACGCAACCTACCAATGCAAATTTCATCAGCGTTTATGTCAAGTAAACATTATAATATGTCAAGCAATATGTTTTAATCACCATTTTACCATACGTTATCTATTTAACGTACCTTTCATAACATTTAATACAACACGGATTTTAACGTTAACGTTTATATCAAAACCCCGACTACATGTAATGTTTACACACAATACAAATGTTCAAGCTTTTAAGGCATGTGTACAAGTGTACAATGCATAACTTTTA
>BQNB010025912.1:0-15479 GCA_026074375.1 Tanacetum coccineum
ATTACCTATGCCTTTCGTACATCAAATATTCATTTAGGGTCATATTATTAATGTCAGGCTCCATCATAACAAATATTACTAAAAATCTACTGACTAAAACCTCAATTAATAAACCTAGTTATAGCTCCCCGGTAGTGGCGCCAAAAATTTGATGCGTATTTTATTTTAAATAGATCAGGTTTTAAATTTATAAACTACGAACCACCTAAGATCTATATACACACTAACAAGCAGAGTACCCGGTCGCGTGCAGTATACTTGGGATAAGTCCGAGGTCGACCCAAAGAGCTATGCGACAGGCTTCTAAAGCGATGCTATTTACTACTACGTATTAAACTAGAAAGCAATTTAAATTATCGCGTTTTGTTTTGAAAACATGAAAACTTAATTGAAATGATCCAAGTACGATAGAAGGGAAGAAGTGTTATCCTAATTACTTATTAATTAACTTAATGATTCGATTAATTCTACTAGTTGGACACGCATGGATTATATGGTCATCAAATCCTCACTTATCTCGCAGAATCCCAGCCACATTGGTCATAGTAACCGGAATTTTGTCCCACTGGTCAAGGTAAGAGAGCATCATATTTGGCATTCTCATGATCAAAGTATTATAACCAAATAGAGAACTAGAATTAACAATAAATGAATCATAATAATAATTAATATATAATAGAGACAACATAAGAAAAGCTTAGCAGAAAATTATATTCATACAATCAATATCACTGTCAATTAATGAAAGTAATGAAAACATGATAATCGAACCAAACTAGTATGATGATGATGATCGAGACCAGATTCTCCATTCTAGAATGGCTGGTGAGTGCTGGAAAATGACTTTGGATGATGTCCCAGGCGTCCCCTCAGATGGGAGGAAGAAGGGATACCCCATAGACTGAATTTGGCCTCTATTTATAGGTTTCGACTTGGTTACGGCGTAACTGATGCGTTTGGTTATGCCGTAACTATGACTAGGATGAGTTATCAATCTTCAACGTGGCTGGTTCGGGCGTAACTAAAGTGGTTAGGCCGTAACTGAAGTGGTTACGCCGTAACTGAGGTGGTTATGACGTAACTGAGGTGGTTATGCCGTAACTGAGGTGGTTATGCCATAATTGAAGTGGTTATGCCGTAACTGAAGTGGTTGTGGCGTAACTCCGCATCAAAATTGTAGTTATTGCTAAACCGTGATTCTTCCGTTGTGATCCGGCTTTAACCCAAAACACGAAAGTTGTAGATATCACTTTTCTCTTTCCATTGCCGCTTGAATCAACTTCAAATGAGTTAGTATGAAGAAATTATAACCAAAATACTAGAGCATATTTTCGAAGGTATCTCGGGAGTATTTCTTCAACTTTTCGGCTTTGTTACTTCACATCATTCTTTCACGAGCCTTTCATAATAACTCCAAATCATAAGCGAATAACTTCATAAGTATTTCTTCATTAGAGGCATCTATTTTTCACGTCATTTCGCTCCAATGCCTTGTTTATCCTATAAATGTAAATATGAACGTTTTAATTATCAAATCTATACTAGAACTATATAAACAAGGTAATAATCATGGGATTTTGATATGGAAAATTATCAATTATTTGATGTTATCAATATGGCTCTTTGTAGGAGAGTCCAGGACATGACAGTTGTGGCTTCGTGAGGTTGAGCTTTTTCTGGTAGCTCTCTACTCCAAGTTGAACATCTTCAACCCTTGCCTTTAGAACGATGCTTCGAGTGAACATGCGTAACGCAGTTACTAAATCTCGCCTTCTAGGTTGAAGAGCTTGTTCTGAACATAAAGGAGAAGCATATCCTCGATTTCATGCAAGTGTAATCTCAGGAATCACCTTCCTTGAACGTATATAATTTCTGATAAGCTCTCTTCACCGTAATCTCTTTCAGATATCCATACCCAAGCTTTTTGTCAACCGATACTCTGACCAAAATGAGAATCCTCATCGTAGAGTAGACTTCATATGGTGATGTATTCTTGGTTTGTGATATGTAGAATAACTGACGTTTGGGTCCCTAGTGGCAGATTCCTAATTCAACATCCTTATCATATGCCACAATGACTGAGCTCTAAAGCCTTAGAATCATTTCCTCAATATCTTCCAATTCGTACTTTGTTGCCTTTATCTTTGTAATGGATAAAGAATATTTTCTTTCTGTATTTCCTGCCTTCAAGTATTCAAGATCGTTATCAAAAAAAGAATTCAACAGGAATGGTAAGGCGCCATTCTTTATCTTGCAAAGGTAATGGCTTGCTCATATCATACGGGCATCTGTTTCCTTCAGGATTGACCCAATCAAGTTGATCTGACAGAGCTAGATAGCATTGCTCCATGTTGTACTCCAGTTTGACACTAATTCTGCATGTGCCTTTGAGAAGCTTGTAAACAGGCCCTTCTAAGTCAGCTTAGATGAGCTTGTCAATCCCGAGTCAATTCATAGCAAACTTGGAGAAATCAAGTAGAGTGCTCATCAGATCATCAAAGGCGAGTGGGTCTTTTACTACATTCACCATATTATTAAACCAAGTATGCTCTGAATCTTCATCAACATTTTTGTCTTGATTAGTTTCTGGTCAGGGGGGGGGTTGCTTAAACTAAGTGGAGTTGTCATTCTTTGGATCAGATTCATCTTGTGGTTGATCAGCATCATTAACCACATCATTGAGAATCGGTTCTTCCATATCCATTTCAGCCTCATGATGTGGTTCTTCTGCATTCACAGGCTTATCAGTAGATGAAGGCTTGGATTGAGTTTTACCTTTTGAGGATGAACCAGTCTAAACTTTGCCTTTGGACGGCTTAAAATCTTTTCCTTTCCTTTTCTTCTTCGTCCCTTGGTTTGATCCAAAAGTAAGGTCTTGATCATCGCCATAGTTTCTTTTCCTGAAAACTTTATCAGGATTGACATATCCACTTGCAATGGCTTCATCAAGCATGATTGAATTCAAGAGACCATTATATTGATCAGACTGCTTCTCGTGAGTCATGTGTGAGCGACTTTTATCCATCTTTTCAAGGAGTATTTTTCTTCAGCTCATATTGAGAGAGAGACTCAGCTTCTCTGGAAGTGGGTTAAGCAGGGATGAAAGAATATTGAGCAAGGAAAGATATATTTTTCTGTAGTACATCACGAATAATGCTTTCAATCCTTAGATTAACAAAATCAAAAATTGCTTTTGGTAGAAACTTGGGCAGTTGGTTCTTGACTTTGTTGATTATGTTGGCTTGCACTGATTCTTCAATGGCCTTAGAGTGATCAACCTTGGTTCAAGCTTTAAATTTTCTCTCAAGGTCAGAAAATCTTTGAAGAAATGCTGGTAGTGGATCAAGTATGGTGGTTATAATAGTTGGTGCTTCACTTGAAGTTGGTGGTGTTGGTAGTAGTGTTGTAAGTGGTGTTGGGCTTGTCAGGAATCACATATATAAGTACATCGAGTAATAGAGCTGACAGAACATGAGAGATTTCTTGTTGGATTTGAACATCTAACAAAGAATTAATCTCTGTATCGGTAGGTTCTTTAGCAGTACCAACTAGAGAAGTGTTAGAGGAAAAGTTCTGCCAGTCTATACCATTGAAATTGTGGCAAGACTGTGATGAAATTATGTGAGAGATCTAAAAGATACAACTCATTCCTTCTTATCTCCCCTGCTAAGTGAGGAATTTGGCCATGAATTTTATTTCCAAAAAGATCTAACTCTTGAAGCTGTTTCATGGCTCGATGTACACATAAAACAAGACCCCAGACACAACTAGGATGGTTAACAAAGCTATCTATTGCTACAATTAGACGCAAACTTAAGACAAATACTAACATAACTTGATACTGATTATAAAGCACGCGTCATATGTAACTTAGCTCTTAGATCACAACCACTATTATCATAATTCGTCTATTACTATCTCTATATTATCCTTCATTTGTGGTCCAGAACATCTTCACTACCACTACACCTAGTCTTACCTACTTCATTACTCGGTCATTTAACAATCCAGAGTGACAAAATACAAATCTGTAACAAAACTGAAATCACGTCAGCACTTCTAATCTCATAATCAATGAGCTCGATATAGTAAATTAGCACATATAAATCCATCATTACATCAACAAACATGACATTAAAATTTCAATCTCATTAACTACATCACTACTTCATTATTCATTTCACTAACTCTAACCCAACTCATCGATTTTCATAAATCGTCACTCAATCATCTAACATCTCAAACATTCACAAAATATTAACCCCATCTGCCCATGCAATTTCCGTTTTTCATTTAAAATAACCGGACCTAACACAAGCACACAAACCAGAAACAGTTGTAATTCCTAACACAAAGCATCAACAAAAAACATTCTTGAAAAAAGTAGAATTAACGAACTACTCATAGTATATAAGAAAAAAACTTACAGCTCATCAATCTCATTAACATACATCAATTACTTACTACTCTTTTTTGGGTAAGGTAACCATGGTTTCTGATCTTTTGGCTTACTAATCCAAAGGATTTGAACCCACCGCCACACAGACCCAGACCGCCCTTTTCAGGAGGTTAGCGTGGCCAATTCAGGTTTGTTGCACCTATGTTTACGCCCAGCAGGATTGACGTTGAGTCCTCATGCATCTTAGAGTGATTAATTACTAGTCCTTTTACATTGTTCACCCTTTCATCACACCAACTCAAACCTAAACGGAAATGCGGCGATTTTATAGGCCTCGAAAACGCGTTTGATTACTATGTAATACGATTGTGTGTAAAATCTTGATGAGGAATAGAATCATATGATTCCTTTCTGATGTCTCATTCCGACTTGAACTCGTGGAAAATAAAATGATAGGTCAAGGAAGAAGATGATAGGTCAGGGAAGAAGATGATAGGTTGGCCCAAAGAGTAGATCTGAGTTTTTTTTGTTAAGAATGAAAGAAGAAGATGATAGGTTGGGGAAAGAGAAAGATAAAATGAAAAAAATAATAGGAGTTGTGTAATTGTGCAGGATTACCACGTGGGTTAACAGTATTTCATTTGACTTGTAGTTTTACACTTTTACTTTTTTCAAAAATTTCATTTTAGTTGTAAAAAAATATAATTTTTTGCAAAGTACACTTCACATTATTTTCATGTGTATATATAGCTCAAAGATGTAAAAAACTCAAACGCACTGGTTTATTACATTACATATTAACATCATTTTAAGTGTTGTATTTTGAAATTGTAATTCAAGGTTTATATCTTACACCGTAACATTTTATTTATTGTGTATGTCGTACCAAAGTATTTGGTACACCGAATCGAAGCGAACCGGAATGAGCCTACCCCCGTCGTATCGAATTTTGAGAAATAGCGAACCGTGATCCCGTACCAGAGCGATCCCCGTTCCATGTGACTATTTTATGATCTTTTGGCCGACTAATCCAAAGGATTTGAACGCACCACCACACAGACCCAAACCGCCCTTTTCAGGAGGTTGGCGTAGCCAATTCAGGTTTGTTGCACCTATGTTTACACCCAGCAGGATTGAAGTTGAGTCTCCATTCTTCACGCATCTTAGAGTAATACTCAAAAGTCCTTCTGCCAATAGGGCACACCGCCACCCTGAGTGGTTAATTACTAGTCTATTTTTAGTAAGGTAAGGAGTCGACTAATCCATGTGGTTCGAACCCATCGATTACTACTTTTACATTGTTCATCCTCTCATGACATCAACTCAAACCTAAACGGGTAAACATATAAGGTTTTACTCCTTTACCAATGGAGGGCGAGTGGCCTAACCAGGGTATCCGTGTGACCGTTTCCCCGGCCACCCAACATAGTGAGATTTAAACCTGAGAGCTCTAGTGAGGACATCCCTAACCACCAGGCGACCTAATTCATCCAATCTAATTAACATACATCAATCACTAGTTCTTTTTTTGGTAAGGTAAGCATGGTTTTGGCCGACTAATTCATGACAAGGTAAATGCCTCCCTTTTAAGAGGTTAGCTTGGCCAATTTATGGTTTTATAAAAGTTACTCCTTCCGTCTCATTTTAACTAATGAAAATAAATTTTAGTAGCGGAATATTTTATTTGATCGGTTGAAAAGTGTAGTGGTTCACTTTTATTAAACTGTGTGATTTTTGTCTATTGATGATAATTTTGAGACGGAGTTAGCTAGTACTAGGTTTTATAAAATAATAATAACAAGCAAAGATTACCCGCGCGTTGCTGCGGGCGTTATTTTTTCGCGCGTTATTGCGGGACATTTTTTTTTGTTCGGGTTAATTTCTTCGGTCTCATGTTTAATAGTTTGTTTTTTTCTCATATTAAATGACAAAAAAAAATTTTCAATAAAGGGGATATTTTTTTTTTTTTGCCCAGGCCGATAGAAAGTCGTAAACGTAATTTTTTTTTTCCTTCTTATTTTTAACAAAAGAAAGGGGAGTATAAAGTTTTTTTTTTCGGCCGATGAACAGTAACCACCGGTATTAAAAAAAATTTAAAAAAATTTGGGCCGATGAACAGTAACCGTCACTGTTCATCGATGAACAGTAGCCCGTTACTGTTTTGGCAGTATATGTAATGCTAAATGTGTATATATATAATATGCAGGTAAGGGACTAAGGGGTGTGTTTTGAATTATTTTGATACAATATGAACACCATTACCGACAAATAATCTGAATTAAACAAACAAACAATAGGGTAGTAATTAAAAAAAAGATATAATAATAATGATTGTTGAAGAAAGTTTAACCTGAAGAGGTTGGTCGATTTGGGAGAGGAGGGTTAACTTGGTTCGTAGAGGTATTAATGTGGATTCTTGCGTATGCCCGATATGTTCTTCGAAGGATGAATTTAATCAAATTATCTTTTCCATTGATTTGGCGCAGCAGTTCTTCGTCGTATTGGTAGTGTTGGAATTTAGATCCTTCGCTGATGAACACGTTTTTTCAGGATGGTATGCTTTGGTTCTCTCGATCAATTCTCTTCCAAGTCTAAGTCACTGTGGGAGGAGGCACTTCTTCGTAGCGTTGGCATATAATGAGGATTAGGAATCGCATCAGTTTTTAGGGAGTTCTTCCCCAATATCGTTTCCGAGGTCTTTGATAATATTTTTTTTGTGCTTTCAATTGGTGAACAAAAAGCGTTCTAAAGTTTTCTCATGGGAGGATTGGTTAAAAAATCCCCACCATATTTTTTTGTAATGTTGTTTCTAGCATCTTGCTAGTTTAATAAAATTTCCGCCGTTCAAAAAAAAAAAAAAGAAGTTTATATTTTTGTTTAGTTCATGTTTACATAGAATTAAAAAAAATGTAATATATCGAATCTTTTTAAAATTTAATGCATTTAAAATGTGTTTGATATTTTCAAAGCTTTATGAAGTTTAAATACAGTGAAAATAAGTTTATAATTTTATACAACCAAAAAGTTTATGAATTAATAACATTAATAATAATAAATATATATAAAAGCCTTATCATAATGGATGTTTTTATCCTTTTTCTTAAAAAAATAAAAGTAAAGAAATAGCAAGCAAACATTTTGGATCAACTTTTTTTTTAAGTAATACTTGAAAACACAAATTTTTTTCCTTAACTATGTCTTCGAGTATCATTTAAAAAATAAAAGAAAATACACTTTAGCTTAAACTAATATAACTTCAGCTTTCAATGATATAAAATTTAGTTTTCGGCTAACAGCTAATTTTGCAGACACAACTAAAATATAATATCGCTTGTTATATTAATCACGTAAAATAAGATAAGACAACATGATACTACCGGTACAATAGTGTCCCTTTTTGTTTGTATGTGATGAAGAAAAGTGACATATTCGACGATATTCGTTTGTTTTTTTTTTCTTGGCTCAATAAGAGGGTCACATGTCTTGTAATTGGGTAATTTGGCTTAAAACTCTTATATAAATTTTAGCTACTCGCTAGATTATTTTGTTAATAAACATGTCTTCAAAAAAAACACAATATCTTCTAGCTAATGATTAAAATAGTTTTGTGTAAACAAAATTGTGTTTATACTTATGTTGAGTAGTATATTGGGTTGGTAATGATGATGTAGATTGCTAACCATGAAAGCCATCATTACTTAATACTGTGTAATGTTTCTATCTCATTAGATTGGGATGTTTGTAAAGTTCATTTTCATAAAACATGCAATAATTTATACAGTACTATATTATAAAGCATTTAGGATATTTTATTGAGTTAATTGCATTTTTGGTCCCTGTGGTATGGCCAAATTGCAGATTTGGGACCCTAACTTTCGAAATTGCAGTGAGAGTCCCTATTTTCAAGTTTCCGTTGCATTTTTGGTCCCCGGTCAACGTTGACGAAGGGTATTTTAGTCATTTCTATTTTCTGTCGTGTTTTCTTTTAATATTAACAAGAGTAAATTGCATTTTTGGTCCCTGTGGTTTGGCCAAATTGCAGGTTTAGTCCCAAAAAAAAAAAAAATCTTTTTTCTTTAAATTAAGATTTTTAAAAGTACGAAATTTTTTAAAAAAATTTAAGATTTTTAAAAGTACGAAATTTAAAAAAAAAAAAAATTAGTAAAAAAAAATTTAAGATTTTTAAAAGCACGGAAAAAAATTTTAAAATTTGTTTTTTTTAAAAGCACGGAAAAAATTTTGAAAAATTTTAAAAAAAAAATTTCGTAAAAAAAAATTTTCTGAAAAAAAGCACGGAAAAAATTCAAGATTTTTAAAAGTACGAAATTTTTTTTAAAAAAAAAATTTAAGATTTTTAAAAGCACGGAAAAAAATTTAAAAAAAAATTTTTTTTTTTTTAAAAGCACGGAAAAAATTTTGAAATATTTTTTAAAAAAAAAATTTTCGTAAAAAAAAAATTTTCTGAAAAAAAAACACGGAAAAATTTCAAGATTTTTAAAAGTGCGAATTTTTTAAAAAAAAAATTTTTAAGATTTTTAAAAGCACGGAAAAAATTAAAAAAAAAAATTTTAAAAGCACGGAAAAAATTTTGAAATTTTTTTTAAAAAAAAATTTTCTGAAAAAAAGCACGGAAAAAATTCAAGATTTTTAAAAGTACGAAATTTTTAAATTTTTTTTTTTTTCGTAGGGACCAAAAATGCAATTTACGCTTGTTAATATTAAAAGAAAATAGAAAAAGAAAAGGATAAGGGTATTTTAGTCATTTAACTTTGGTCGGGGACCAAAAATGCAACGGAAACTTGAAAATAGGGACTCTCACTGCAATTTCGAAAGTTAAGGTCCCAAATCTGCAATTTGGCCATACCACAAGGACCAAAAATGCAATTAACTCTATTTTATTTTTAGAAAAGCTTAAAAATTCAGACTTTTAAACTTACATGTTATGAAAATATAAGAATATACAATCTTGACCATCCATCTCATTTTAGGTAACTACATCTTAGGGTGACACGTGTCACTTCTTAATTAAAAAATAATCTTTATTTTTAAATTAAAATATTTTTTTATCTATTTATTTTTTATTATTTAATTTCATCATATTTTCTTAAATTTTGTGCTCTTTAATTAAACATCAATTTTTATATATTTTATGAATTTTTGATTTTTTTTCCCATCGAAACCACTACTTTACGCGGGTAATACCTAACACATGTAGATGTCAAGAAGCACATGTTAGGTGCTTTTTCTTTTCCTTTAAAACTTGTCACGAAATTTCAATGGCATTTTGTTCGCATCCTAACTTCTTGAACATAGACTTTTGCCTCTTTAATAATCTATTATCATATACGTTAACTTTTCATAGACGATAACATCGCTGGTGATCTTAAAGAGTATTCTTTTACATTTTTATCAATCAAACAACAACAACAACATATTTAATCTCATCGGACGGGATACGAAGAGGTAAAATGTAAAGAGATCCTACTTCTATCACATAATAAACCTGAAAATTAAAATATTGCTTTTAAAAAGACATCCGACAAGTGTAACATAAGCTATCTAGCTAGTGGCTCGTACGACTATGGACATGTTTGTACTTCATATATTTATCTTCTACGCGATGTTTAACATTTTTGTTGTGTTAGAGCTCTAGGTATCGTAACACCATTAACACCGACATATCAGCGCTACATCAGCTTTAATACCATAACACCAACATCCAAAATACCCAGATATTCGTAAACACTTTTCCCAAGACCCACATTTTATTTCTTTCAAAAACCCCCTTAATGAAACCTAAATATTTTCATTCATTAAAACTATTACTATTACAAAACTTAAAACAAATTCGAAAATAAATAAAAAACATGCGCAAAAACATTAAAACAAAAAATACTGCCCCGACGCCTACACAAGTTTCATCTTCGGTTTGTGTTCAAATTCATTCCAAATATGCTCCATAAGGGTTTGTTGAAGGACCTATTATGCGTTTCTCGGTTCCAGTAATTCTTTTGGCTTTTGACCGGTGCGTTTAACATCTTTCAACCATGTAGATGATATTTCTTGACGGATTAGCATACATTTCGTTCCAGTCAGTAAGCGCCATATTTTGATCTTCTAAAATCATGTTATGCATTATGATGCAAGAATACTTGATTCGACGTATGCTGTTGACATGGTATTGACGGGCCGATTGTTGTAATTTCACCAACGTCTTGGGAACACAAAAGTAGCTCGACCTCCTTTCGTGCACTTTTCTTGGCTTATTAAGGTAATTATGTATGCGACATATGAACGGCAAAGATTTGACGAAAGTCGCCATTAGTGGATAAATTTCCATCGGCTTTAGTTTATGTCGTTATTTGCACCTGCTACCAAAAAAACGATGCCAATCCACAAATCTTGCGAAAGCCACAGCTTCAAGCATTATATATGGCGGTCTCTCTTTTTTATCCCCCCTAGGATTGTCTGCCTCATGATAAGGCAATTTTTCCACTTAGTCATACCATCAAATGCTTCAAGCATTCTCGGAAAAAACTGACGCGTAAGATGTTGATTATATATTTTTCCAATCCATCTTCCAAAAAAAAACAAAAACGTTGGCCATTCTTAAATATTGGCAAGTACCCAAGTCAATAATTACACATATTAACAATTTAAGGAGGACATCAGTGCGTACATCACTCATTTGCAAATATCATCAAACCGCATCGATTGTGGTGCTGTATGCCAATTGGGTATTCGGAGTGCATTTTAATTAAAACTAAGAATCATTCGACCGTACAATCGGCTAGGCCTTCAAGATTTAAAGTGCTTTGGAAGAGGGTCGGGCCTTTAAGTGCTAATGCCTTTGTATTTTCATAAAATTGTCTTCGGCTCATACGGTTTGTCTTCGAAAATAGTTATAAAGGATACTTACACGGTTCATAAAATAGTCGCATCAACGATCTTCGGTCCCCTCTCGATCAGGATGGATCGCGTTAAGTGTAAGCACATGACGTATTTCATCTTCTTCTAAAGTTTCGTAATGCTCGTACGCTTGTTGAAGAAAGTAAACGTCGGTTTCATCATCGACTTCGAAAGAGGTTGGTTTTCGTTCTTCGTCGTCATTTGGATTCATAAAAAAGTATGGATTCATTTTGTGTAAAAAGTGTTTTTCTAGAGAGTGTTTGTGTTTTGTGATATATAGATATTTATAAAACCCCCCCCCCCCCTCTGTGTAAAAATGGTTAAGTTGGGGTATCGGATATCATAGACGTGAGTTTTTAAAAATTGAATTTTAGAACAAATAACGTTTATAACCGATGGGGGGTGTTTTGAAAATATTTAAAATTTAAGGGGTTGTTGGGGGTGTTTTTGAATTTTTTTTAAATTAACCACCAACGTGCGTTGGTGGCTTGATGTCGAACCCAACGGCGTTGGCCAACGGTGGGTGGGGGTGTAGTAACGCCACCAACGCAGCTGCCACATAGGCATAACGCCGGTGGTGGCGTTACTATACCGAGCGCTCTTATACTTGTCTAGTTGTGCGTGATCCATTATCTCATGACATTCTGTTTTTTAATGCAAAGAAGCATCTATGATGATAAATAAATGTGGTCATCTCCTAATGCTTATGAAAATATAGCTCTTATATTTATCGAGACGTCGTAAAGTTTAAATTACAATAATAATGTAGACTAACTAGAATATTTATATATTTTAATAGACAATAGCAACATTACTTAGTTTTTTTAGTTAAGAAACTTTTCATTTGTCAAATTCATTATAGACAAAATCATATGTGATTATGATCCATAACCAAACAATTGTTTTTTTATCTTATTTGGTCAGATTATAAATAAATAAAATATATCTGGATTTTCAATCCAATTTTAAAATGAACCAAATCATAACAAAAAATGATAATTATTTATTAGTTATGAACCGCGAAAATCATAAAAAAACTATGATCTACATATAACTTTTCTCTCATAAGGATCAGCTATGAAAAAAAGAAAAAGTAAACTAGAGCTTCGATAATGATTTAAAGTAAACCACCTAGACGAACAATGTAATTTACTTTTTATCAATGAACAACTTATGAAGTTATGATCCACATTTTTGTTTTTATATAAATAAAACAATCCTTAGTTAATGGAGCCCACTATTATCTAAGCAGTCCATCATTCATATCAAACTAGACTCCACTATGTTGGGTGTTTGTTCGGATTATATAAAGGTCCTATGGTTTATTTGGTTTTCGGCTTATGAGGGGTGTTTCTTTAAGCTTATAAGTGGGTTTATGAGCTTATTTGATTTCGGCTTATATTTCATAAGCCCTATTTTCCAGCTTATTTTGGGATTGACGGGCTTATATAAGTTTATAATATCCTAATAAGCTTATACAAGCCCACAAGTCTCAAAATAAGCAACCACTTAAGGGTGGCTTAGTGGCAGTGGCTTAGTGGCAAAAGAGCTTGTGACTATCACTCTAAAATGTGTGAGGTCCCAAGTTCAATTCCTGTTATGTGCAAACAACCTTGTAGTGGCCATGCCAACCTCCTGAAAAGGGAGGGCCTTACCTCGTGCGTGCACGGGATTAAAACTAGTATAAGATTAAGATAGAAACTTTAGGTTGCTTGTATTTCTCGTGTTTAAATGACCGGTATATGTACTGTTTGATGCTTTTTGAGAATTGGATAATAAAGATAGAAACTTTAGGTTGTGTTAGATTTTATAAACTAATTAATCTTTAATTAACACGAGTACGCAGCGGAATAAATAAATCACGTATAGAATAAGTAATTAACAATGGATTAAGAAGTGTGTACCTTTTAGCGATTAACGAATACCGTTCTTGAATATACGCGTATGTATATATCTAATACGCGAAAACTAAACTAGTTACCAAAGTAGATAACCTCTATGGTATGCTCACACTACACATCACCGAGATACGCTAGGATGCTAGTACTTGCTTCACGAATAAACACCACAACAACTAGAGTTTGGTGTTCTTGATTATACATGATCGGATCCCATAAGGAATATATTGCCGATCATTAGTTTTAGGAAAAGAAGGGCATCTGTTTGCAATTTGGTTATTCACATGCATGCTTATTGTTAAAACAATTAATATGCATGCTTATGGTTCTATCATGCATAAGATTTATCAATTATCATGCATAGGTTTTATCATGCATGCACATAACTTTGAAGTTACGAGTGTCTCTGACTTTTTGAGTCGTGGATGTCTTTTAGTGGATATATCATAATAATATCGTAGGATTGTGTGTATGCGTCAAAGATTAATGAATGACAAAGGGTACATTAATAGCCCAATGACTTGGTCTCTAAGTCATAATACAACACCTCCTCAAGTTTGCAAGAAACGACACTCGGACCCCTTCTTTTTTTTGTTCAACCGGTCTCAAGCAAAACCTCACGGGTTTCAGTTTTCGTACTAACAAGTCATTCACTTGTTAATATCTATCAACTAGTTATAACTTCTAACGTTATAATTAACGACCGTTTAATTATTTCGTGAAACATATTAATATAATTAATATACAATAAATATATTAATTAACATTAAGAAACATATCCTCCATCGATACGCTGTGCCCCTTAGAAGGCAGCCGTAAATTAGTTATCCAAGAAATCCACTCATCAAAAGAATCAAGCTCCATGTAACTCACATCTCACCAAATACAAACTCTCCGAAAAATAGCTCTAACAACACTACAATTAAAGAACAAATGTTTAACCAATCCACCCAACTAAACGTAGCTTTACATCTATAACGACACCAAAAGAAAGACGAGAGCACTAGATCATCAAAAATATTCGCCTTGGAAGAAGGAACAACGCCAAAAATCTTCTTATTCCGAAAAGCCCAAATGAACCACCATAGACCATAACACACCCCTTCTAATAATCTTTTATGCTTAGAAGGCAGCCGTAAATTAGTTATCCAAGAAATCCACTCATCAAAAGAATCAAGCTCCATGTAACTCACATCCCACCAAATACAAACCCTCCGAAAAATAGCTCTAACAACACTACAATTAAAGAACAAATGTTTCGAAGATTCAACACCCGTCTCGCATAGAGGACATAGAATAGAAGGGATATCTATACCTCTACGTGAAATGTTCCACCGAGTCGGTAAACCATTTATACGCACCTTCCAAGCGTGAACATTGACTTTAATAGGCACTTCTTTAATCCATCTTGTTTTGGAAGAAATATCTGGTAATCTATTGTTGTCAATATACCTTCGCGCCGAAGCAACTGAAAATTCCCCCGACCCATTTAAATCCCACGACCACCTATCCTCCGATGGACTTAACATCACTCCCTCCAAACTGTCCAAAAGATGATCCCACTGTTCGGATTCAATGCCACTACGCGGCATCCTACGCAAAGAGGAAGATAAAGAAGTCTGCTCAAATTTGAAAGCTACCGAAATGTGTTTGTTTACCTCAAGCGCATTATGCGTGGAAAAACCTCTTTCAATCGCTCCTCCCCCCTCCACCGATCCTTCCAAAAAGAAGTATTCGGCCCATTCCCTATCTTCTTATGCATCATACTTATAAGATCAATTCCATGAGAAGCTAACCTATCCATTTCTTTAATAATATCGCACCAAATCGACGTATATCCGACATTCCCAGCTCTACCAATCCTACCATTAACTCCATGTATAGCATGAATGACCTTAACCCATAACGAGTCACTTTGATTAAAAAATCGCCAAACCCATTTAAACATTAACGCTCTATTAAGCCAAAAAAGTTAATGTAAATGTAAAAAGTTGAGAACTTCTACGAATGGAATAAAGTTCATTTTTGGCTTATATGCCAAACAAGTAATATATAAACCAAGAAACATTTTATTTCTTCAACCAATTGTGTTTTTAGATTTGTAAAAAAAAGAAGGGGATTTATTTTTTCACAAAATGTAGAAAACGCGTTAATTCGATATTGTTTTTCATTCTCAAGAAAACAATGAGTTACAAAGAAAACAAGGAAAACAAATAAAATGTGTTTTGTAGTTTCCCATGTTAATTTGAGAAATGCATGTTTTGTGTATTGTA
>BQNB010025912.1:30902-59135 GCA_026074375.1 Tanacetum coccineum
GTTTGTTCATACCTTAAGTGATTAATCTTAGAAATAGAATTTTACGATTAATAATTTTGTAAACGTTTAATTTTATCGTAAACGTTTTTACATTTTGTTATTATCAAAATGTTAAGAGGTCGAAAAATATAAATAACATTTTTTGACATTATTTATATTAACAATCTCTCTCTTTTTGATGATGACAAAATATAAACTCATTTTTTATAAAATTAATAGTTACACATTATTAATGAGTTTTGTTCAATTTCTTCCCCATTTTGTCAAAGTCAAAAAGAATGATCGTCGAGTAGTTGAAGGAAGAAAGAAATCGACGATATCAAGACTCCCCCTTGATGTATGTTCCCCCTCGTTCGGGCACTAAGGGATCGATCTTACGAAAATTTATTTGCTACAAAACAAAGTTAGATGTACAAGTGCAAGACAAATATCTTTAAAATAACACATTGGATTCAAGTCACCCAAAAGGGAGTTTCATTCAACAATCAAGAAACTCATACAATAGCAAATGGAAGGAATACATTCATACGATAAAGCTAAAGACATAATACGGGAAGAGACAAATTCATACTATATTTGTATGAATCATTAAAATATAAAGTAGAGAATCATGAAATAAAGGCATAGATCAACACTAGTGGATTCTTGAAATGTAAAAGATGCCATAATCAAAAGATAGATGATCGATTATTTAGGTAGATTAATCATATGAGAATGATTAATTAAAAAGGGAAAAAGGATGGGGTTGTTGACACATGATTTAGAGGGGTACGAGTTTGAGGTATGGGACTGGTGAGAAGAAAGTGAATGAAGTTGATTTTATTTCTCAAGGAGTGAAATTGGTGTCTAAAAAACGTGCAACAATAACAAAAGCTTGAATGAAATTCAACTTGAGCATGAGAAGGAGGATGAATTGGTTGCGGTGGTGGTACATGAATGTAGGCATTGGATTGGTTAGTGTGTGAATCAAGGATGGTGGAAATGTTGTGAAGTTGGTTGATCATTTGATCTCTTAAAGGATTGTATGATGGTGGTGAAGGAGATTGTAAATAGACTCTTGGAGGAAGTGGGGGTGAGTCTTTTTGGGAAGAAGGTATTGATTTTAGAGTGGTTGTTTTACGTTTCCATACTTGTCTTACCGACATTTTTGGTTTTCTAGAGAAGTTGGAATGGTGGTTTGAGCAAGACATTGATGATGAAGGAGAAGAGGATGAAGAAGGTAAAGGTGGTAGTGAGATATAAGAATTGGATGATTTAAATAATAGGAAAGATAGTATAACATAGCAAAGCATGGTTTAGATAGAAGAGGATGCCAAAGATGGTTTAGCTAAACAGGGAAATGTCAGCTTGAGGATGTAGGTAGGAGGGTCAAAGATACAGAAAAAGAGACAAACTCAAAATTTTCGTTCCCCCTGGCTTCGATCCCATATCACCAGGCGGTCACAAATATATTAGGGGCCGCCAGGTATTTAAGGGGGCCGTTTTTTGGAAGAATGAAAATTTCCACTTTTTCCTTTTTCTTAAGTCCAGTTATTTTGGCATCTACCAAATTCAAGAATCAACTAATTCAAGCAATAATATGTAGTTCTAAACTAGCATACAAATCAATTAGCAAGTAGTAGCATTGTTCGCATGTCACATTCATAAAATTTGCTAATCATAAAACGTTGATAGGATGATAAAATAAAGAGAGTCATCCAAGTCAAATGTAATTGTCATTTGCCATTCCTAGTCCTAATATTATATTAAAAACATAATGTATTAAACAATAATAATAATAGTCTCTAATAGTTATGCCAACATGTTCACTTCCGTTTCCCAACCATCATGTTCTTGAGAGCTTGTCTAATTGACCTTAACCCTTCTCGGTGAGCATCTCGTTTTTGAGTTTGAAGATTTATAGTTTTGGAGAGATAGGTGTTCAAGTTATGACTTTCACGAGGAGGGTTTTGACGGACTCTAGAGACAACATTGGACGAGGAGGAGATGTTTTGGGACGAAGATGAAGAATTAGATTGAAATGATTCGTCATCATTTTCATCAAGGGTATCATCCAACGGATGAGATGAGGATGGATGATTTAAAGTGGTGGAGGAGGAGCTAGAATTTAATTCACAAGGTCTTTTCTTGCCACGATCCAATCACGTCTTTCGCTCATAATGAGGAGCGAGGGGATGCATGACTCGATCATGTGAGATGTAGTGATCAATTGCTAGCTCAGGAAAGACGGACACAACATGTTTGAACAATCTAGTCAAAAGCATTCCATAAGGTAAGAGTTCCTTAGGTTTGCTTCAAGTCTTTTCCATTCTTTTGAGAATGAAAAATGCTGGATTGTATCGAGTGGAGGTTTCAACGCAATAAAGTATATGACAAAGACACGTGGAGACATGATCCTTATGACCTCTTAGACAAATGGCGTTTTTACGAATGATATCAACCCATGGTTTCATATGAGGTTGAATTTCGCGAGTTAAGATTTTGTTTTTGTCGACGACAATGGTTTTCTTGTTTTTAGTACGAGTGACTTGACCTTGTCGAGGAATTTGAATGAAGGACTTGACGACACTTGGAGACGGAGGAGTTGTTTTATAACGACCTTTACTTGGAACACTTATTGACAAGTAGTCAAGTGACCACATGTCGGTGTGTAAAACTTGACCTTTGAATGGTATTTTTAAGATTTGACCGAATTCCTCAAGAGTGAGAGAGAATGACTTACTTTGTATAACAAAGGATGACCCTAAAATGACACGTAGAGTTATAAATCAAAAAGTTAGTTGTCTATAGAATCGACGAACAAAACGAGGGAACATTTTGTTCGTTTTAAGTTTAACAAACAATCAAAATCATTGATTCTGACTTAGCTAAGGTATCGACTCATGTTTTAAAATTTGATCTCACAAACCCTTACCCTCATGAAAGTATCATTTTTTAAGATATGCATTGTGTTTCGTAAGGGTTGATTAAATTCATTTTGATATGAGTGGAATGTAGTTTCGGGTCTTTTGATGATCTAGTGAGGTAATTGGAGGCATTGTCACCTAAAATGAAACAATCAAAGTCATATTTTAATATCTTACATTTGTGTTGATATTTTGAGTTCGTGCATAGTATGTGCCTAGATATAACAAATGTGAAAGTAAGATTAACTTACTAAAGAAATTAAAATTTTTTATTTTTATTTTTTTTTTTTTTTTTTTTTTTTCTTTAAGTTGTCCGGGGGGGGGTGAGAGGAGAAGGTTCGTTAATCCAAACATCCTTAGTTGATTTCTGCTCATTAATACATGTCGAAAAATACATATTAATTATGTATCTCGAATTTTGTTCATGAGATCATTATGCATGTGTTTGAAAACGTTTTTGAGTTGTATTAACAATGCATAACAACAATTTTATAATGTTTTTCTATCGTGAGTGATTTGAAAACTTATTGGGGTCGGTTTTGGTTCTCGAAATCCCTTTTAGACCAACTCACAACATGTATGCAAATCCTATGTCTAGGGAAGCATATTAGTTTATTACATTTGTATCCTAATATATAATTGTACAAAATTGAAGAAAAATGAAAAATCCCAATTTCAATTTTTGTGTTCATCATGAACCCTAGACTCAAATTAAAAGAAAATAGATGAAATGACTTACAATTAATGATGTTGATGATAGTATGAATGATTGTAGGTGTTGATTTTATCTTCAATTAGTGTTTTAATGGGTGATTTTGAGTTTTTGGTTGTGTTCGTCGCTGCAGAGAAGAAGGGGTATGTTTGGTTTTGTTTTTGGAAAATTTTTGACTAAGTGTAAAATATGGTGTCTGTTGTTGGCAGTCCCATATTTATCAAGCGGTCCCAAATATATTGGGGGCCGCCGGGGATACGGGGGCCGCCCTCGTAAGGCGTTTGGAATTAGTTTCGCTGAAATTTTTTTCAAAGAGGGTAGTGAATTTTCATTTGCATTTCGGAATTAAAATGCTTAAGGTACTTCAGATGAAGTATTTAAGTTGTCACGTCACGGAATAAAACACAGACTAGAATTTAAACAAAAGAAGGAGAAGCGGACTAATGAGATTTCTGGAATGTGTTCCATCATTCCTAAACTAGCGTGTATATAGTTAAACGATTACATTTAAAGGGTTTCGTAGAATTGTAACGATGTGTCGAGGCGGTACTTTTTTTTCGATGAAGATATGTCCTTTCTAGACATTATACGAAGAAAGTTGTGCGAATTTCGATGTGTTTTGTTTTCGAGAAATGTTGCACCATGTTTTGCTGTACGGTCAAGCGCGACATTTATGGTCGCAACATGATCGGGACGTGTCGAGTCAGACCGTGTATTCGATAAGAGCTTGTTTCATCCATAGTGCTTGTTGACATGCCTTTTTGGCGCTTACGTATTCGGCTTGCTTCGATAGGGAATATTGCAAGGTGGTTAGTTTCTTCGAGAACTCCAGATTTGGTCAAACAACATCCCAAAACTTAAAAATTAACGCTAGTGCTCTTTCTGTCCACATTAATCTCCGCTGAATCGCTCAGAGTCGCATATACTTATATTTCTATGTCGGTCCTCTTTAGGAACCATTAATCCTAAGTGCGTAGTGCCTTTAATGTATCAGAAGATACGCTTAACCTCTTCAAAGTGAGAGGCTTTGGGAGCCTCTTAGAAGCGGGCACAAAGGCAGACACTAAACATGATATCGGGCCTACTTTCCGTTAGGTATAATAAACTACCTATCATGCCTCGATACTTGGTACCATCTACTAAATCACACTCTTCGTCTTTCATGATTTTGGTATCAGAGGACATGGAGGTTTTCATTGGTTTAGATTCTTCTAAGCTAAATTTTTAAGCATTTCTTTAATATATTTAGATTGATTAAAGAAAATAGCATCTTGCATTTGTTTTATTTGTAATCTAAGGAAGAAGTTAAGTTCACCCATCATGCTCATCTTGAACTCGTCATGCATGATTTTGTTAATTCATCACCTTGTCTTGATCAATGTCGATACCAAAATATAATCGTGATCGACTATATTTGAAAGATACATTTTGAGAGCGATTTGACCTTGTAGTAATAACTGTTGGACTAACAGTATTAATATTTAGACTACCAGTTTTAAAATTTGCGCTAGCAGTATTAATACTTGGCCCAGCAATATTAATATTTGGAGTATTGCATTTAGGTCTCTCTTGATTATCAATATTACTTGCTTTACTTATACCTTCATCATTCTTCTTTCCAGTATCACTAGAAGGTTGTGATTCATCAGGACTAGTATTCTTTGAAGAGGAATCACACATTGAAACATCTTTCCATAGTGGCATCACAATGTAGTCTTGGCTAGATTCAGTCTCCTTGCTAGAGTGACATGCACCTTTACTTTCTTCTGAACCTGCAAAATCATTAAAGTTTGTACCTGCAACAACTAGCACATAATTCATTGATTTTGTTAGACTATCAATATCAAACAGCCACTTTGGACCATCACCTGTAACCATGAGTTTATCCTCCAAGAACATAATGTGCAAGTTTTCTTCTACTTTCCTGGTTTAAATGTTGTATACTCTAAAAGCCTTACTAGTCAATGAGTATCCAACAAAGAATCCATCATCAGATTTTCCATCAAACTTGCCAAGATGATCTAAGGTATTAAGGATGGTAACATGACACCCAAATGGTTTCATGAAGCTTAGAGCAGGAGTTCTACCTCTAAACAATTCATAAGGGGTCTTGTTATGAGGCTTAACAACTAATACCCTATTCTGTACGTAGCAAGCAGTGTTAACTGCTTCAGCCCAAAATATAGTGGGTAACTTAGAGTCTGCTAACATGGTTCTAGCTACCTCAATCAGTGTCCTATTTCTTCTTTCAGCAACGCCATTTTGCTGAGGAGTTCTAGCTACACTATATTCCCTTTTATTGCCTTTCTTTTCATAAAATTCACTCATAACTCTATTTTTAAACTCTGTGCCATTGTCACATCTGATTATTTTTACTTTCTTATCAACTAGATTTTCTATTTCTATTATAAAGCATTTAAGGATACCACTAGTTTCATCCTTAGTTGCTAAAAAGAAAACCCAAGTGAATCTGCTATAATTATCAGTAACAACAAGACAATATTTCTTATTCATTAAGCTACTGACAAAAGTTGGACCAAACAAGTCCATATGCAACCTGAATAAAGGCTGAGTAATACAGTTTTGGATCTTGGACTTACAAGAGGCTTTATGTTGCTTTCCCTTAACGCAAGCAACACAAGTTTGGTCATTCTCAAAATGTTTTGAGGGTAAACCTCTCACAAGATTGTCCTTAACAAGTTTAATAATAGTTTTAAAGTTTACATGACCAAGCCTCCTATGCCATAGCATTGATTCATCAAGTGTGGCCTGTGTAACAAGACAGGTTAAGCTCTCTTTAGGAACAATATTCTTCATATCAATACTGTACATGTTGTTCTTTGTAGGAACTTTAAGCAAAACCTGACTTCCATTAGGTAACTTAAAATCAGAAGACATAACAAAACATGCAGAGTCAGTAAAAAGAACGCTGTTCTTTTTGTCACACATTTATGAGACGCTAAAGAGGTTAAACTGTAACTCCTTAACAAAGTATACATCCTCAAAATCAAGCTTACCAGTTTTAAGAGTTTATTTACCAGTAATTCTTCCTCCACTGGCTCCTCCCCCAAAGGTAACATATCCTCCATCAAATTCTTTAAAGTATGAGAGATAGGACATGTTGCCTGTCATGTGCCTAGAGCATCCACTATCAACATATCATTGATCTTCTTTTTATAGATGACCCTGCACATCAAAATAAGGAAATTAATTTCCTTTAGGGACCCAAGCCATCACTGACTTGGATCTACCTCGTGCATCAATATAATTTTGTCTCTTCAAAGTAATTGAAGCACTATCAAGTTTGTTAGGTATCCATACCCAACATGCTGAGGCCTTAACAACATTGGCCTGATTTGCCCTGACAGCATTAACTACTGCTGAATTTGGCCTAGCAGTATTAACTGCATTTGGCCTAGCAGTATTAACTTTTCCCTTAACAGTATTAACTTTTTGATTAAAATAGTTGTTAGTTAATGTTGTTTTTGTTTGATAAGGCCTTTTTACAGTTGATTGTGCTGATTTAGAAAAATATGACATTGGTCTAGCACTATAAACTGTAGTTTTGGGATGAGCAGTATTAACAGGCCTAGCAGTATTAAGTGGTCTTAGGCCAGTTTTCATTAAAACTGCTCTTGGAGCCATGTTTCTTTGAGTACTAGGGTGAGTTTTTTAAGCAGAATAATTATAATTCACCCTTGTATAATTATTACCAGATACCATCCTTTCCCTTTGATGGTAATTGCAGTTAGCCTACATATGGTCAAAACTTCCACAAACAAAACAAGCTTTATTGTACATCATAAAGTCACTTCCTAACTGTTGGGATTTCTGATTATTCTAGTTTATTTGATTTCCCCTAGGAGTTTGTGATCTGTACATTTTAGCATATTTAACTGGTTTTCTAACTGGTTTTTCTTGTTGTTGATGTTTAACAAAATTTATCTTAGCAAGAGAAAGAACGACAATTTTCTTTTCTAACTTATCGTTTGATACCAACTCCTCAACCAATATGGAATTAAAAGATTTCATAACCTCATTAGAGTTGTCTTTAATAACACTCTTATTAATCTTAGGTCTATAGCCTTTAAACTCGGGCTGTTGGAACTCCTCTAAACTAGAGTTGGACAAATCAATAGTTAGGGGTGAAAATAATCCTGTAGGAGGAGGTGGAACAGCATTATAGCTCTCAAACCTTAAACCCTTTCTACTTTTATCAGGTATCTGACTCCCTGTTAATTTGTCTAGACTCTTAGAGGCATTATCAAATGTTTCAATCTTAAGTTGATTGCTTTCTTTGTCTTGCTTAAGCTTTTCTAACTCACTTTTAAGCACACTAATTTCTGAGTATTTATATGAGATGTCTCCTTTTAGAACAACAAGTTGCTCACAAAATAGAACCTCATTCTTTTTGTAAAAGATAAGTTGTTCTTCTACAGATGCTAACCCTCTTTTATAAGTAGCTAGATTGAACTCAGATTTGTTAAACTCTATTCTTAAATCATCAAGTTGAGTTTTAAGAGTTTCAAAGCCTTTTAGACAGGTTTTTGAACAAGTTTTATCATTATGAACCTTAGAGTCTGAGAAAGCCATAAGTGCCATGTTTGTAGAGACTTCCTTATCTGCCATAAAGCTCCAGTCAAAACCAGCTCCATCAATAGCCACCATAGCTTTGGAAGAAGTTTCTTCTACATTACAGTCCTTCTTGAGCTGTCTTGATTCCTGTTCCTATTATATTGATTCCTAGGTCCTTTACATTCCCTTGCAAAATGTCACATCTTATGACAGTTGAAACATTCTACCTTGGACTTGTCATAGCCAGCTATATCACTCCCATTGATAGTGATCTTCTTACCAGTTCTCTGGAAATATCTTCTTGCTCTGATGCTCAGCAATGCTAACTGCCACTTTAAATCTATTTCTTCTAGGTCATCTTCATGGATTTGTTCAAGGTCTTCATGACAAGTTGAGACCCGTTTGGTTGATTGGCCAAAAATGCATAGATAGTGGCATCACTTAAGTTAGCAGTATTATCTTGAGTACTATAGTGCTAACTGGAGTGCTAGTAGTACTAGCTTGATCATTAGCAATATTAACTTCATTAGTATTGCCACAAGATGATAGAAAGGCCATATTCTAAGAGCTTGAGCTTGAGCTTGAGGTTACAGTTCTTTTGACCTCTTGTTTAATAATTTTAAAATTGTTGTAGAGATCATCAAAGCTCATTGTATCTAGATCTGGTTTATTCCTCCAGAACACAACATGAGTGTTCCATTCAGAATGCAGACTTCTCAAGAATTTTAAGTTGAGATCTTCTTGAGAAATGTTTTCACCTAAGATGGCCAACTGGCTAACAATTTTCTGAAGCATGTTAAAAATATAGTCAAGAGACTCTGTGCTTAGAGCATTGAAGTTCTCATATATCTTCTTCAGAAGTGTCTTTTGAGTCTTCTTTGTGGCATCATTACCACCAAATCTTGTTTGTATGGCATCAAACAATGTTTTGGCATCCTTGTTTTGATTAAATGTCAGTAGATGTTCATTGGAAAGTGCCATCAGCAACATACTTCTAGCTTTTACATCATTCTTCTTTTGAGTCTTCTCTTCAGTTGTAACAAGACCTGGTATCATTGAAGTAGAGGTACCATCTGCATTTGTTGTTGTTCGAACTTCTGGTTTGAAAGAGTTGCCATTCTCTATGACATCCCATATAGTATAGTCTTGTACTTGAAAGTATTGCTCTATTCTAAGTCTCCACATCTCATATTCACCTTGTTTGAGAATGGGCAACTTTGCAGTAGCATTGGTTTGGGCAGTTTCTAGATCCATCTCTTTGTATGAATAAAAAGTTCTTCTTGTTTGTTTCTTTTTTATCAAAGTTTCAGAACACAAGCTTTGATACCACTTGTTGATCCCAACTCAAGATCTATTCTTTAGCTTGTAAAGATTATGTTACTTTGAATAAATCCAAAACAACAATGGTAGAAACTTTGTGAATACTAAAGAGTATGCGGAATCTACTCTCTAATACTTAGAAGAAATATCAATGAAACAGTAAACTTGAATGAACTATGATATAACCAAAAATCTTCAATATTATTATGATGAATAATACGAGTACTTTGTCTAGTACTAGGGTTTACAACCTTGAATCTATGTGCATGAAAAAGTATGTTACACCTTAACCTAGGATCTTCTTTTATACACTAAGGAGTCCTTTACAAGATAACTACAAATCTTCTATAATTCTACAAGATAATAGCATATCTTCTAACAATATAAGATATACACAGATCAAGTCAATACATATCTCTTCACATAATTTTTTCTTCATGTAGTCTTTATCTTTTTTGGCAGTCTTAAGTCTTCAGTAGTATTAAGTTAGTATTGGCAGTACTAACTTTTACACTAGCAGTACTAACTAGTTAGTACTGGTAGTTATAATCTGAGCAATACAAACTTTTACTCTTGGTAGTACTAAGTGTAAAGACTTTTAATTCCCAACAATCCTCCCCTAAACTTGTAATTTACCTCCAAATCATCAAGTTTCTTTGAATTAAAACTTTAGGCTCTGAGAGGATTCTTTCAAACACTTTAATACCTTTGTCTGTTTACTAGTATAAAGATTTTCCTTAAAAGCTCATCTGCCATTTATGAATGTTGATCCACTTGTAGCTTGTTACACAGCATGAAAGTCATAAGCCCTTTTATCAATGGATAATCTTTCTCAACCAGCATGAAAATATCATGTCCTCTCTCTGTAGACACATGATGAACACCACATGTATCATATAACATCCATGTCAATGGATCATGCATATATCTTTGAGACTTCCATAACTCATCATCATCAACAGGTTCAAACAGTCTCTTCAACTCTACCTAAAGTTCTCATTCTTTATCTTCAGTAGGTTCTGTTGAGTTGAATATTTCATGAACTAGACTCCATAGTCTGACTATATCATCCCTGTTAAAATTCTTTAGCATATCTTTAAAGATCTGATATACCTCTGTGTGATTACCTACTCTGATGATCTTCTAATACTTTTTTGAGTCTTCAGTGTAAACTTCCTAGTCAATGATTGGGTATTTGGTTTGTAGGGCTTCAACATTCATCCCTTCTTCTGGAACTATGATTATTAACTGATGTAGTTGTTCTTGAGACAGTTCATCTGATTCTTTATCTTTTGATTCTTCAGATGATTCTGATCCTTCTCCTATCTTTTGACTCTTTGAACTTTCTTCACCAAGTTTTTCTTCTACACTTCTCTTTGAACTTTCGGCTACAACTTTAGGAACTGTATCATCACTCTCCATTGGAGTAAAAGTATTTACCCTCTTCATTGTTGCTTCAAATAAAACTTTGATTTCATCAAAAGAGTTTCCTCTCAACTGTTGTAGTGTATGACTTCCTATATGCTTGATATAGTTACACATATAAGAACTTTGTTGAGCCTGTGTAAGAGGTATGTTCCTCCTTTGTTGAGCTCTTTGTTGGGAAAATTGTCTCTTTCTTTCATTTATAATCTCTAAAAGCAATTTTGCTTTGTCAAATTCAGAGTATCTTTCTCTTTCTTGTGCTTGTAACCTGTGAGCTAACTCTTCATCAGCTTCAATTTGAGCTTGTATGTCATCCTATTCTTTAGGTTTGAAAGTACTTGCTTCTTCATGAACACTAGCAATCCTTTGCCTCTCTTCTTCATCAAATTGTTCTTGTAATCTTTGAGATTCTTCAAACCCAAGCCTTTCTTGTTCTTGCTGTATTTTAGTCTTGGTCTTTATCTTCATGCAGTCTTTATCTTCTTTTGGCAGTCTTAAGTCTTCAGCAATATTAAGTTAGTACTGGCAGTACTAACTTTTACACTAGCAGTACTAACTAGTTAGTACTGGTAGTTATAATCTAAGCAATACAAACTTTTACTCTTAGCATTACTAAGTGTAAAGACTTTTAATTTCCAACAGTGCGTAGTCGTCTAGCATTGAGTGTAAAAGTTTAAGTGTCTAATTGGAATGTGAAGGAGTTATTGTTTGGGTTGTGATTGATGGTTATCCAGAACTGCTGTAGGTATATGACTGGTACTATGGCAGTTAAGGAGACCGGCTTGTATAGCTTGTGGTGTCGTAGAATTCCAACAACAAATCTCAGCATTGTATCTGTGATGTCTGAATATGAATCGACACGCCGGTTGTTCTTTTTGATGACAAGTCTATTAGCACGTGGAACCAGCTATTCTTTAGAGACAATTGTTGCTTGAGAATTTGCACTTGACATGTTGAATTCTGATAATAAGATTCAAATTTGATTAATTTCACATGAATACAAACTTAAACACATTTATTTCAATTTCTATTTTTGTTCTCTCTGTCTGTTTTTTATGAACGAACATTTCTTTTTGTTCATATTTATGTCATGTTTCTTTCTCATGTGCCTTTATATTTGCTTTTTGCTGATACAAGATGTATGCTCTTTTCTTTTCACATACGATTTTTATCTCTCATTTTGTTTTTAGTTATCCTCACTTAAAATTAAGTTCTAGGATATTATTTCTACAAAATAAAAGATGGAAATTTGAACAAGAATGTTTTAATTTTCTCATGCTTAAAAGTGTTCAACTTAACCAATCTTTAGAGAAATAGCATTATTTGAATGGATGGAAAAACGTTTTATAAAACGATTGATTGGCATGAGAATGAGTTCCTTTTAGTAAAGTGACCTTGAGCCCCGAACATACACTGATTTGCTAAAGGGATACATTATCATCTTTTAGGTGAAAACTAGCCCTAATAGCCATCCTAATTTATCAGCAACTCTTAGCTAAATTATTTCAAAGTAGACTCAAAAGATCTTTTTGTATTGGAAATTCATTTTGCAAAGGCATTATGTTATTTTAAAATCAATAGATGATGATGTGTAAAAATATGTAGCAGTCAAAGTTATTAAATCAATACACATCACTATTATTATTTTTGAAAAATATCTCGAAAGATTAAGTGCATCGGGAATATCATACGTAGTACAAGTACTAGTATAATAATCCACTTCACTAGTGGGCTAAAATCCGAAGATTAAGCATGAGTATTATAAATAACACCCTAGTGCACTGTGGTAAATTTTACAAGAGATATATCTAAACATAACACATTTAAATGGGAAAGATAGTTTATTTCGAAATACTTTTATATCTAAAACAGTTGGTCACTAAGCCGCTAACTATGATTTTTGAATACTCTCAAACAGATGCAACCCAAATGATGCAAACAATGTAAGAGAATACCCTAGACCGGATGCAACTTTGATCGCTGACGCGTCTTTCGATATAGAAATACTTATTAAACTACTTTTTACATTTTCACAGATTATAGATAAAACATGTATTCATTCTCATAGAAATATAATTAATTTCATATCAAAAGAACTTAATAAGCACATGATGAAGAAAGTTAAACTTGGTCAACGGTAAAAGTCAATGGTCAATAGTCAACGACAAAGTCAAAGTCAACGGTAAAAAATCCATAGACGTAGTCAAACAAAGTCAACGATCTAATCATCTAAGTTCGAGGTTCATGAGATTGAGTTTACGAGATATGTGATAATCGTATAAAGTTTACCCAATTATATATATCCGTTTATAAACTCATTTTAAATAATTCCGTTCATTAACATGATTTTGAAAAACGTTAACATTTTTTGAAAAAATAATTAAGTTTTTAACACTTTTAAGTTTTGAACTTTTTGAATTATTTAACAACCATTTTATTTTGATATGAATTATTCAAAACTTTAGTGTTATATAATGAAATGACGTGAAAAGGATATTGTTTGGTTAACACAAGACGCGGGTCAAATGAAAGTCAAACTCGGGTCAAGGTCCGGTGGGCCATTAAACCGGCCCAACAATATGGTTTGGTGGGTTTATACCCGGCTCAATCTTGTGGTTCATTGGGCTTGTACACTAGCCTAAAAGTAAATGGGCTTTAATCGGCCCAATAGTGGTTCGGTTGGTCATTTGCTCGGCCCAATGGGTCGGTGGTTTTGACCAGCCTAATAAAGGTTTGGTGGTTTTGGAATCGAGCCACTAGGTGGTTCGGTGGTCTTGGTACCCGGCCACTTGGTAGTTCGGTGGACTTAGTCTAACCGAGCGACCCTTGGTTCGGTGGAACCAAAGTCACCGACCTAGGTGGTTTGGTAAGACCTTTGGCCGTCAACCTTAGTGGTTCGGTGGGCTTGCTTTAACCGACCCATGAGCATCGATGGAAACCGGCTCATGTGGTTCGAGTTTTGGGCTTCAAATCTTCGTGATTATAATGTCTTCTAGTCTTGAATTCCGAACGCTTATTCCACCAAAGTCTTTCACAAACATTTCATCAAACACTTTGAGTGCACCTTCAAAAATCACTAATCCTTTTATGTTGAAGGTTTAAAGATTAAACCTTTTTGTTTCCAATGAGCTAGATTACTGTTTTTTAAGCAAACATACTAAAAATAATCATTTAAACAATCAAAACAAACACACCATGTAGGTGGTTCAGTTGATGAACACGCCACAAAAAACCAAATTTTGATCAAATAAATCAACGATACACTTAAATTTGAGTTAACAATAGTCTACTAACATCATAATCTACAAAAGCCCTTAAGAAAATTTAACATCTAGACACTTTCATTTTTTATGAACCCTAAATAAAAATATTAATTTTTCAAGATATGTAAAGAGATGAAAGAATTACTTTTGCAATTGAGATAAGAAGACGATTATTAATGACTTTCGTGTTTTACCTTAGATCAAAAAATGGTTTCTTGTTTGTCTTTGTGTGTTAGCCGATCCAAGAGATCAAAAAATGGTTTCGTGTTTTACCTATATTGCAAAACTAGTCCCAGAGTTAATCTCGTTAACTCCCCCTCAACACGTTCTCCCTCGCAAACAAATACTCATTTTCTATTTAAAAAGTTGTAGAATTTGTTTGAGTGTTCGTATTCTCTTGTTTGTTTTTACTGATGATGAAATTAATTTAATTAATTTTTTTGATCATTTTTGGAAATTTTCATGTTAAAAATTCATTTTCCCCCTCGAACAAAGACCGTAGTCTATTCAAAGATTTCTTGGAATTGTTCGAGCATTTGAAATTTCTTGAAAATCTTTTTCCATTTAATGACAAAAACTGATTCGGATTTATTTCCAGCATTTGAAAAAATTGTTTACCTCGAGCATGTTTGATAAACACGTTTTGAGAAAAATTGCTCGAGATAAATAATATTTTTTATTCTAAGGACAAACGGTACTGACACGTACAGTTTCCTTTTCAAAAAGCGCGAATTGTGTAGCAAAATATAAACAAGCCATATTCTTAAATTTTTAACTTGGAATGTTTTAAATCTTTAAACTTAAGACCGAAAAGACTTCTCTTTTCGTTGTTAAGGATACATGCACTGAAGCGTACAATTTCCTTTTCTCTAGGGTCCGGGTTGTTATCTGATATTTAATAACAAACCATAAGAAAATTTGAGAAGACATGTTTTAAAAATGTTTTAAAATTTCAGTCGAACTTTATCTACAGAACTGTGTCATTATTGAATGACATTTCTTATTTTTTAGATATTATCGATTTCTGAAAGACATGTCGGGAAGATTTTTTATGGTTTTGGAATTTTCTAATTTTGTGTTTTCTTTTTAGATTTTAAATTTTTATATTTTGTTTTTGAAAAATATTTGAAAAATGAAAATATTTTTGATTTTATAAACTATTCTACATATAGTACATGTGATACAAGAAGTAGTAAACTGAGTTACACTTCGTCCTCGTCTGACTATGCAAGATGTTTCAGCTCTTTGGCGTAATGCTCTGCATGCCTAGGCGTTTGATCAGAAATTCAAAGCGTTCTCTCGCGAGTGCTTTAGTGAATATATCTACCAGCTGATAAGCAGTCTTGACAAAGTAGAGTTCAACAATCTTATTTTTAACTTATTCCTTGATAAAATGGTATCTGACAGCAATGTGTTTTGTCTTGGAGTGTTGCACTATATTGCAAGATAAGGCAATGGCGCTCCGGGAGTCGCAGTATAAGGAGATATATTCAACTTAGTAGTGGATATTGCAGTACACTTTTGCTTCTTAGACGACTAGCTTACTAGCTTTTCACCTAAAAATTGTGCACTACCCGATGTACTTTTCTTTGAATCTTGGCAACCTGCATGGTTAGCAACTACAAAAGCCGTTAGATCAAATCCGGTATCCTTCGAATACCAAATACCTATATTAATGGTTCCTTTGAGGTATCAAAATACACGTTTAACCATAGTTAAGTGCTTCTCGGTGGGTTTGCCTGATACCAGGCACACATGCAGACGACAAACACAAGGTCAGGGCGAATGGTTGTGAGTTACATTAGGGATCCGACCATACCTCAATAACGAGTTGGGTCAACTAGAATCCCATTTGGGTCCTCATCCAGTTTTAACCTTTACACCATAGGAATGTCAACAGGGTCACATTTGTCTAAACCATATTTCTTAAGCATCTCAAGAGTATATTTAAATTGGTTTATGAAAATGCCTCTAGGACTTCAAGAAATTTGTAGACCTAAGAAAAGCGACATTTTTCCTGTCATTGACATTTTAAAACATTTGCTCATTTGACCTAAAAATTTATCACAGAAGCTAGGATTTTTAGAGGCAAATATGATGTAATCGACATCGATTTATACCAATATTATGTGCTATCCTTCTTTCCGTGTGAACAAAGTTGGATCAACTGCACCTTGGCGCTTGTTTCAATCCATACAACGCCTTATTTAGTCAGAAAATATGTGTTGGATGGTCTTGATCAACAAATCCTTTAGGTTTACTGGTGTATACTTCTTTGAGAATGCCATTGAGAAAAGCAGTCTTCACGTCCATTTAGAATACTGTCATGTTCATGTGAGCAGCATAGGTAATAAAGATGTGAATTGCTTCAATACACGCAACTAGTGCAAATGACTCTTTAAAAACTATCCCATCTTCTTGACGATAACCTTTAGCAACTAATCGAGCCTTATTTTTCAAAACCCTGCCATATTCATCAAATTTCACTTCGAAGATCCATTTTAGGCTGATGATTAAAACTTTGTTTGGTCTTGGTACTAATTCCCATATTTTAAGTCGCTCAAACTCATGAATCTCCTCTTGTATAGCTTTAATCCAGCTAGATTCAATCATGGCTTCTTTATAATTCTTTGACTCTTCTTTGACTAGGAATGCATGAAAATAGCACCATAAGGCATCGGTAGCAAGTTGACGTCTAGTCGAAACAGGTTTGGATGGATTGCCGATAATTGTCACTAACAGATGTTCCTTTGTCCATCTTTTAGTGTTGATTTGAGGTTGTTAGAAGGTGTGCATGTTTGAAGTGTCTACAATCCTTGAAGATGACTCAGCTGAGCTGGTAACTGGAGGAGCAAATAGATTTGTAAAGGTGTCACTATTAAACATTTGTAGAATTGATTGGATGAGATGTTGTTTCATTGTTTGATGAAATACTTGGAGAAAGAGCATCTTTATCAATGGAAGTAGAAAAAGGAGTTGCTTTGGCTGTATCTAATGGTAGTAGAGTTACAACAAAAATAGGGGTAGATACAACACTTAGAGGTTTGAAGTATTCATCGAACATTGGTTGAAACAGTACATCCTAATCATTCTTTGTAGGCGGTTTAGCTGATATTGAAGCATCATGGTTAAGCACGAGTCCTAAACTAATGTGTCCAGAAGTCTATCCTTAAAGTTCAGGTCTTGAACCATATTGTTCATAAGCCATTTAAGTAAGTTCATCAAATTGTATGTTCATTGTTTCCATTATCAGTCTGGTCCTTTTGTTGTAGATTCGGTATGCCTTTTTGGATGGTGAGTAACCGATAAAGATTTCAATGTCTGCTTTAGGCTGAAGTTTCCTAAGATCCTCAAAAATGTTTGTTGGATAACATAATGCACCAAAAACATGAAGATACTTGAGTTCTAGTTTACGATCTCTGAGCAGTTCATATGGAGTCTTATTTTAGCGTGTATCGATAAGGGAGCGGTTTTGAGTATAGCATGCAGTAGCTACAGCTTCAGCTCATAGAAATAAAGAAGATTTGGAGAAAATAAGCATGGTCCCTACAGCTTCTACCAACATACGGTTACGCCTTTCAACTATGTCATTTTGTTGTGGAGTTCGTACAGTGGACGCATTATGAGTAATTATAACTTCTTCCTTATAATTCCGTAGTGTTTGATTGATAAATTTTGTGCCATTGTCGGGCGAAGATATCTTATTGTTGCTTTAAGACTAACTTGAGGTTGCTTCAAAATTTTGATAATAATCTATGGAGCTTCATCTTTTGTTCTAAAAAACTTCACCCAAGTAAACCGATAATAAGCATCTACAATGACAAGAATATACCTTTTCCCGTTTATACATGCCACCCATATCGGTCCATACAAATCAATATGCAACATTTGAAGTTTTTCACTTATACTTGGTTCAGGCTTGTGTGGATTGGATTCCTTTTTGCTTTTTCCCATTTGACATGCTGAACACAAGTGATCTTTAGTATACTTCAATTTGGGTAGCCCTTTGACAAGACCTTGTTTAGCAAGCTGATTGATGATGCCAAAATTCAAATGAGACAAACAACAGTGCCACAACCAAGATTTTGTTTTTGAAGCTTTAGAGAGTAGAAAAATTGTAGAAGACTTTATAAAGGTTAGAACCATGAGATCTTGAAAGTAGATCAACACCTTCCAAGTTACATACAAAACAAGTGTGTTTTCTAAATGCTACTTCAAGATCTAAATCACAAAATTGCCCAAAGGAGAAGAGATTATGACCAAGGCCTTCAACGTAGTAAACTCATGAAATAAGGATATTTCCCATATATAGATCTTCGTATCCCATATTAGCTACAAAATGATCATTGCCGAATTGGACCATACCAATAAACTTGGAAATAAAATTAATGAGCTTATCACGGTGTCCAGTCATGTGTTTGGAGCACCCTGAGTCTAAATATCAAAGAACAATTTCTACAATCTACACAAAAAGAAAGAAGAAAAAAATATTTACAAAAGGCTGGATCCCTAACTTTTGATTGGGTTCCGGGTTGTTAGTGAACTTAAGTGACTCCTAGATAGTCAAACTTCCAGTGTGGAAGTTCTTCATTAGACAACATTATTTCAAAACCAAAACCATAAAGATTAAATGGATGAATGTCAAAATTTAAGAATGATCTAGAGAGGGATTCCCTGGCTTTGGCATATCTAAGACTGGGTTTAGGACAAGGTTCAGCAACTGGAATTACTGTGGTGGTAAGAATTTTCCAGGAGGTATAACTAAGGTAGAATTGATAGAAGAAAAGCACTTGCTTCCTACCGAGTTAACTTTCCTACCAGTGGGTATCCATTTAAGACCTATAGTTTTATACATCTGCCCTGTTGGTTTCCATTTAAACTTTTCTTTTTGTTTAACACATTTGGCCTTTTTATGTTTTTGCACATCTTTGAGATGTTTAACAGCACAAGTATCATGATTTGCCGAAAACAAGCATTCATTACAATATAAGCAAACATTTGTAGAATTCTTTGACAAAGCAACATTCTTAATATTTGGATTACAATCTGAAACATGATTGTTCTTATTTAAACTAGACTTAGACTTCTAGGTTGGGCTTCTACTTTATTCTTCTTTCTTCTACTTGATGTTCGCTGGATCCTATCATTCTTTGTATTGCTCCTAGGCTTTGACCCGCTAGCATTAGTAGAACTTACTCTTCCTATAGAAGGCAACATAGTGTTGTCAGTCTTTTGAGTGTTTTGCTTTACTGCATGCTTTTGTGTGATTGACTCAATTATTTGTTTTGTTCTAGATGCATCTACGTAAGGCTTATTTTTCTTTTTGTGGCATGTAGCGGGAGCCCGCTTTTCAGTCTCGTTTTGAGTGAAATGGTAGGAGGCACTGACATACACTAACAATTCTTGAATTCACTCAGCAAACTTAGAGGCATGACCTATATGTTCATTAAAAAGGTTTTAATGTTCTTGCTTCTTCTAATAATTCCTGTAGTGTTGCTACGTGCTCCTTAGTGACTTTCAGATAATCTTGATGCACAACCCTGTTGTTCTTAAAGTACGCATTGATTGGTTCAGATTCAATCTTAAGGAAACCTGAGGTAAGAACTTTTGTACATTTTTCAATTATTTTGTTAGTAGTCAAGTGTGAAGTGATTATTTTTGACAAATCATTTTTCTCAACAACTTTAGGAATAACCTTTGATTTAGGAAGCGGAGTTATGGGATAAAGTTTAGTTCCTGATGTTGAAGGTTTAGAAAGCTTAGTATTCATACTTGTACCATTTTGATTCAATTAAGATTCATAAAACTTTGCTTTTAACTGTGCTCTTAACTTGTTGTTTTTAGAAATCTGATCATTTAGCTTTTGTTGCAAAGAGCCATTTTGAAGTTTGGTTTTTGCTTGTGTCTTCTTGATTGATCAAAAAGTTTCTTATATTCTAACTTAATATATTCTCGTTCCTTAACTAATGAAGAAACCTAAAAAGATAGAGACATGTTCTCATCCTCTATTTTCTGAATCCTAGAATCAAAATTTGGTGATTCACATTAAGTTACTAGAATCTTTCCATGCACTTGAGCTAACCGATGTTTCAACTCATTGATTACAAGTGTTTTGTCTCGCAATTGCATTTTTAGATCATTTATTTCAAAAGATTGGTTATTGATTGCTTGAACCAAATGATTATTATTGTTTGTTCGAGAATCATTAATCATTTTTTCTTTGTGATTTTGAAAAGCAATGTCAAGAGAAATGATGTATTCCTCAAGGTTTACAAAACATTTTTTCAGTTTACACAATGACTTGTTTGATTCTTGAAGATCAAAAAGCACAATGTCAAGACTTTGACACTTTCTACAATTATCAACTTTATTCAACGAACGTAAGTAAGTGCTCATAATATAACAAGAGAAATTTTCCTTTAAGAGTTGGTCGTTGTTGATTAAAAGTTGTTTCTTTTTTATTTCAAAACATTTCTTTTCCACAGAACATTGATTAACCTCGTCTTCCATTTGTTTGAAAATATCTTTCATTTCTTTAACCTCAATAATAAAACCTTTTTCAAAAAGTTTGAAAGTTTCTTTTAGGTGTTCAAAAAATGGCATGACATCTTGTTTAAAAGCCTCTTTTATATCCGATTGCTCCGAGCTACCAATCTTATGTGGAGACAAAGTAGTTCTCCTTTCAATGCAGTCATCAACTTACTGAGAAGATCTCGTTCATTTTTAAGATTTTTGAGCACTTGAATGGTTGATGGGAGTTTTTTAGGAAAAACTTTAGTGGGTTTTGAAACGCTTTCAGAAGGACTTGGTATGAAAGACCAATATAGTTGTTCTGCTGACAACTGTTTTTGTGGAACAAAATACTCATAGAGTTTATTGAGTTTTGCGTAATCAATCAGTTTAGCTTTAACTTGAGTTTGTTTTTTAATCATTTTCAATCGATTCTCTTTAGCAAGTATCAATGTTTCCTTAGAATCACTCATATATACAGGATTATGTTTATCAATCAGGACTTTTCCATTATATAAAGCAGGTTGTAACCGTTGAACTTAAGAAAGATACAAAGGATTTTGATAACCAAGAGCAGTCTTATGTGACTCATCATAAAAAATTTAAAGTTTGGTTAACATGTGCATTGTTTGAGTAGTTTGACCTACTTTATAAACAATGTTTTCAAGTTTCTTTTTAGCTTTTTCCAAATCAACAATTTCACTGATGTTATTATCATATTTTTTAGACGACTCTTTTTTGTATGTTTCAAAACCATTTTTGAGAAAATTGACTAGGTTTGTTAAGTTCTCCATTTGTTTTTGTTAAGAAAAGATTTGATTTTCATAATCAGATACTTTTCTATTGCGATCACAAATAACAGTTCTTAATTCACAGTCTAAAAATGCTTCTCTGTCTGAAGCAGAGTTTTAGATTCATTTTCTAAGGATTTGACTCTTTCTTTGTAATGTTCAAGCTCACCAATTAATGATTCATTCACACTTTGTGTCTCTTGATTTACCGTGTTACATTTTTCTACTTGAGATTTTATTTGTTCAATTACAAACAATATCATATCATTATTCTGTACAGGAGTAGGAACATAGTTATCAACATCATTGCCAAGAGTAACCATATAATCACCGTAGGAGATAACATTGTTATTACTCGTAAGTTCATCATATGACTCATTATTGGAACTATGTTTTCAATATATCCTATTTGTATATTCGAATTAAGCATATTGGATTCATGATAAGTGTCGTAATGAGGTACCTCAGTATGTCAAAATCATAACATGGTTCAACTGTGTCATCATTGATAGAACCAACATGAGACAAATTGGTCATAAAGATTGCATTTGCTGTAGCTTGTCATCATAATTTGAATCATATGGATCAACATGGTCTGCCTTGAAATTTGTTGTAGCTTATAGCTGAAGATCCTCACATTCATCATTTTCTTCTAAATTATCAGCTAAGAAATCTTGTTGTTCATCATTCAATACAACTCTTGCTTCTTGTTCTTGAGCAAATAACATCTTATCCTTAAACCATTAAGAATCTTTCACCCTTTTCTTAGCAGTACATTGCTTAGCGATATGCCCTCCACCTCTGCAGTTATAACATCTGATTACCCTTGGTTGATTTGCCCCTGCATTTACAACTGTATTGACAACTCTTGGTCATGTATCTTGATTCTTTCTAGCACTCCCCGCATAACCTTGAGACTGTCTACCTTGAACATTCTGAATCGTAACTTGGCCATTTTGAATTGTAGCTTGAGTTCTTAGATTAGACAATGTTCGTAGTTGGTTATTTGTGGGAGGATATCTTGAGCTATAAGCGAAACTAAAAGAGATTATAGCTTTATTGAGACTGGCTAATGGATCATCCATTGGAAGAAAGGTTGGTACAACAAATCCGGTATCAGGTTGAAATGTAGGTGATTGTTGAACAACTGTTGGTGCATAGCTTTGAAATGGATGTGACCGAATTAGTTGTTAAGTTACTGGAGTTGTTGATTGATAGTGCTTATATGGTTTATGAACTTCAGATGGTTGAGAATGATATTGTATTTGCTGATTGTTGTATGAAGAAGGTGAGTTGTAGGTGTTGTCTAGTAAATCAAGTGGATCCAGAAATTGTTGTCGCATTTCTCTAACTTCTTTAGCATCTCTTTCATTGTGTTTGAGGAAAACATATAACTAATCAAAGTTCACATTGTGAAGGTTTCTTGCTTGTTTAGCTGTTGTGACAAACTTACTCCACTTAGGTTTAAGATGATTCACAAACTTCGTATTGATTTGCATGGGTGACATAGACATAGGAATCATATTCATGTCATTGATCAGTTTAGCATATCTCAGATAGTATGAATGGATTGATTCTCCAGGCTCAGATGTGAATTTATCAAATTCATCATATAACATTGACTCATGTTCTTGCTTGGTCATTTTTGTGCCTTCCATAAGTTCTTTGACGCGATCCCATATTTCCTTGGCAGTTTTATAGTGGTTGATGAGAGTGTAAATGTCAACTGGCAATCCAAGAAGAAGTATATTGACAGCTTTGAAGTCACTGTCGTATTGTAACTTCTCTTGTTGAGTAAGGTCTCTAATTTTTTGAGGACGAGTGATATCGGTAGTGCCATCAGTGTCTTTAACATTAATTTCTGGTTTGAGTTGAAAAGGACTATTGACAATTGAGTCTTTTAACATTTCACCATTCTCTTTGCCTCTGGTATAAAGAATAATCAGAATTTTCTAGCTATCATACATGCCTTTCTCTAGCATTGGGGGATGGTTTTCAGAACCTGCAACAATTATGTTTTCTGCCATTGTAGCCATTGTGAATTTGATTGAGTAGTCTTTATATGAATTGATATTGAGGATAGTTTTGACAAGAAGAAGTGTTGTTTTATTGAAAGTTTTGTTGAAAGATTGTGTTTTTAATGCGAACCGAGTAAAAAGATTGTAACTTTATCAATGTAGTTTAATAAAAAACCTTAAAGTTTTAACCTTTATATTTAAAAACCCTAATTTACCTTAACCACTTCTTAATTAATATCCCACTAACGTCTAAAATCACCTTTTCACATTAATTTCCCATTTATAAACCATAATTCGTTTATTAATTTAATAATAAAAAACCTTTTAAAACCCTTAAAAATAGAAAACCCTAATTTAGAAAACCAGGGTTTAGTTTTTAACTTAGACTCAGTTCAGGTTTTTTGAGGTTCGGTTAGGGTAGGTTCGATGGTGGGTGGGTCAGTGGTGTGGGTCGGTGAGGAGGGTGGTTCGGTGGGGGAGGGTGGCTCGATGGTAGCATAGGGTTGGTGGTCACTAAGGTTTGGTGGTCACCGATCCTTGTGGTTCAGTAGTGGTGGTTTCGCGGTGGTGGTTTCGGGGTGTATCAGTGGTGTTTCTTGGCTAAAGTTTGATACTTTTTGCAAGAGAATCATAAATGACTTTGTAACAAACGTGGTTTGCACATTTTTAAGTGACTTTTGCAACACAACTAGAATTACTAGTGTGTAAAACCAAAATGGTTGTAAAAGGTCAAGACGTTATCTTGTGAAATCAATAAAAATCAAAACTTTCTTTACTTTTAAGGCGTGTCTTTGAATACTTGTGTAACAAACTAGAGTTGCTAGTTGTGGTTTACATAAGTTTTGGTCTTCAAAGTATTTAGCACATAAAATGACAACTTTCTTCATGAAAAGCACTTCAAATCATCCTATGGCGATTGATACCAATTGATAGATATCATAAATCATACAATCTACTAGACTGTATAGTTTTAGAAATAGAGTAGAGAGAGATAGAGAGGGTGACGAGTTGGAGAAGGAGAGGAGAGGAGAGAAAGAAAGAAATACTAGATTAGAGAGAGAGAATCACCACCTTAATCACCACCTTACACATTAGTTCTTCTTTAATTGCATAAACTGATCCCTAGACTATTAATACTAGATAAATGGCCATGTAATCAACACTTTTAGGTGTTTCTAAAACCTATCCTACAATAGTAAGTATTCCACTGCATTTGCTAGATATCAAAAAAACGATATTAAAGGAGAGTCACTTATTCACGAACTAAATAGAATCATTGAAGTTAGTAACTCCTTAGGTTATGATGTTAGAGGATGTAAAAGATCTCTCAACAAAATGATCTATGGAATTAGGGTACATATTGTGGATAAATGAATATTCTTTTCATTAATTGTTGTGGAACGAACAAAAGGCGTAAACATATTTAGATTAGAGATATGTTTTTTAAACACAATGTTCATTTCCTCGGTGTTCAAGAATCTATGATAAATCCTTTAGAATTATTTAGGCTCCAATCTATGTGGGGTAATTTCAATTTTGATTATGCTTTTAGTATGGCTCGTGGTAGACCGAGAGGTCTTATCTCTATGTGGGATCCGAATAACTTTATGAAGGAAACTATTTGGTGTGACGAGTCTTTTATTATCATGAAAGTGAAGTGGAAAAATTTGGTGGAAGAGTGTTATATGGTAAACATTTACGACCCTTAAGACCCGGTGGCAAAACTTTCTCTTCGGAATAGATTGGAAGACTTCACGCATCACCACAAAGGTTCACTCATCCTATTCGGTGATATGAATGTTGTCATGAATGATCAAGAAAGGTTTGGCTCTATTTTTTCTCGCCTCGAAGTTGATCGATTTAATTTGTTTATTGACTCTACGGTATTGGTAGATCTTCTCATCGGAGGTCGTTCATACACATAGATGAATAAAACCGGCACTAAACTTATCAAACTCGATCGTTTTCTTATTTTTGAAGACGTGTTGTAAGCTCTTCCAGATATCTGCATTACTGCTCTTGACCGGTTGTGGTCGGATTATAACCCTATTCTTCTTCATGTTATTAAGACTGATTTTGTCCCAACTCCGTTTATACTCTACAACTCATGGCTTTCCCAAGATAGTTTTAACGAGCTTAGTAAGTTGGAGTGGAACAACTTAGATGTAAATAACAATGGTAAAACTCTTAAATTCCATGAGAAATTTTGTTCTCTCAAAACCAAGATAAAATAATGGAATGTTAACGTTAAAGCGATGGACCAAAGTCGAAAGCAAAAAGCTATATCTGATATTAGTTCTATTGAAAAGAAAATAGATGATGGTACCACCACTTTTGTTGACAGAGATACGCGCATTAATGCTCTGCACGAGGTTGAGAAAAATCGACAATTTTGATTCCCTTAACATTATTCAAGGACTTGTGTTAAATGGGATATCGAAGGATACGAGAATTCTAAATTTTTCATGGGTTGATAAATCAAAAAAAGAGATCCCAATCGATTAAAGGAATTAAGAATGAATATTTTAGATTACGGACCCTGTTGAGATTAAGGATGCTTTCGTTAACTTTTTTAAAGACAAATTTAAGCTCATGACTCGCAAGTGGTTTTTCCTACTTTATCTTACTCGACTGGTGTTAGTTCCCATGATCGTGATACCTTAGAGACGCATGGTGTAACACCCCAAATTGGGTAGCAGCGGAATAAGGGTTTGGGAGTGTTACTTCATAGATCAATAGCACAAGATATTAGAGAACGACCTCTAAATGAGTCGTTTAAAAATGATAGATTGTATTTAGCTGAATGTTGTTACAAAAGATTCATGTTCAAATTGTTCATCCATGAAAAAGTAAAGATTTTGATGCATAACAAATATCCCTATAATGTAATGCATTTAAATCTCTATTGGAATATGACTCCAAAAAGATGCATCCAATGTATCTACGTTCTTATGCTCTTGTTGACTTGAGAAAAACATGGTTTAAAACGTCAACATAAAGTTGGCGAATTCACAGGTTTAAGTAATGTATAAAGTAAGACCACAAGATTTCAAGTGAGTAATAATGTAACACATACAATATCACAAAAGGTATTACGAATGCACTAAGCTTATGACACTGAAGCTACAACATGTACGTACTTGCAAATTAATGCCAATAATATGCTCGTGTAGATGTTCAACCCGCAACATCCAAATCCGACATGTATACGTCCGTTAGTTCGGTACCACCGAAACTACTGAGCGCTACTCACCCGAACGAGGATGTCAAGATCGGGATCGTCAAGATCGGGATCGTCAAGATCGGGATCGTCAAGATCGAGATCGTCAAAATCTTACGTAGGATCTAAAACGATCCCGATTTTGACCATAGGATCTTAAGATCTAATCCGATCCGATTCGATCTTAAATTTCTCGAACCTCAAACTAAAAAAACTACAGATTTATGGATTGTGTTTTATATAATTAGAAACAAACATGTCAATCTTTGTAATCATTTCATAAACATAATTTATGACAACACTTATATGAAATATTAATATAAATTTGTGTTTATGATATATAATAATTTGTAGATTTTTATAATATAACAAAGATTATTAAAAAAATGACATGATAGTAGGATCTTAAGATCCGGATCTGACCTTCGATCTCGATCTTACAAAGACAAAAACGATTATCGGTAAGATTTCGATCTTGAAAACCTTGGTTTTTATAGCCCAAACAGACCCGAAAACACTCGTAAACCACTTTTAAAATTTCTAACAGCTTTAGTAAATTTTATGTAAATGCAGAAAATAAAAATAGGGTATTTAAATCTTTAGAAATTCATAACTTTTTCATTTTAACTCCATTTTACGCGTTCTTTATATGTATGAAATCATGACGAGATAATCTACAAAAATAAAATGTTCATGGATTTTATAAAAATCTGTACCGAAACAGAAAAATCAAACTGTTATATATAAAAATGCTTTTTATATATTTAAATTTTGCAAAAATTGTATCTCCTTCGTTATAACTCCGTTTTCAACGTTCTTTCTATCCACGGTTTTCTATTGAGATGATCTAGCATCATAAAATATTTACAGTACTTATAAAATTCTGTACAGTCACAGTTTTTATAAAATAACTTTTATAAAAACACTTTTTATATAATTAATTATCGTAATCTTGAAGAATTCATAACTCCTTCGTTATAGCTTTGTTTTTTTAGTTCCTTATGTTAGCCTCAATTTTATTGAGTCAATAAAGGAAGCTCGGTCACTCTATGATGGAGCTTCGGTCTCTAATTAGTTAACGTTGTAATAGGATATTATCGGGAATCAGGCTCGATAGTGAATCTAATATTGTATATGTTTCGGGTTTAATCCCAAGCAAAACCCGAGCCCGGGTTCTAGTTAAATATCCCGCACGTACCTTTAACGTGACGGGGTATATAAGCTTTTTCTTATTTAGAAAAAGGAAGTTGTTCATTTCTAATATAATTCATTTTTCTCTTTTCTCTCTTAATTCTCTCTCCTCATTCTCTCTCTAAAAGTTCAACTCACTCTCTTTCTCTTTTCTATTTCGATTCGTGTATGTTATATGTTATGAAGTGATTACGGGATCCTACAACATTTCCTATTGAGGACTTATGATCGTGCCGGATTCACACCGTAAATATATATAATATATAATAAAATATAAAATATATATAGAAGTGTAAAAACCA
>BQNB010025913.1:0-59134 GCA_026074375.1 Tanacetum coccineum
TAACTATTACTCTATCAGTACTAACTTGAACTAACAGACTTAACTTTAATACTAACAGTATTAAGTCTGTTTACAATATTTTCCTAACACATTTAGACCAAGTGTGTATTTGTTAATGAAGTACATGTTATATTAAAGATTTCTGAAAAGTTTTGTTAGTTTTTGAGTCTCAAAAGTTTGGCTTTTCGAAAATAAAGCAAAAAGTAAATATATAGCTTTCTTTGTAAAAATCTTCAGTGGGCATATAGTCATAGGGAATTCAAGCATATTGGCATATGTTTGCATCAGAATTCTAAATAAATGGCATATGACCATAATATAGCCATATTGTATTTTTAACATATGGTCATATACTTGTGTCAGTATCTTTAATAAGGGCACATAACCATATGGTCATATGCTTCTGTTAATGTATAAATGGTTTTTTTTCTCCAGATTTTGCATGTTTTATTATTTTGTATAAAATCAACCGTAAGTCCATAGTGGTCGTGTCTAGGGACGGAGACAAGTGAAAGTTTATGGGGGGCAGTGCCCTCAACATCTATTTCAACATCTTTATATTGTAAAGTAAAATTTTTATTTATTAAGCTTTTATTTGAAGGTGCCCCCAACTCAAATTTGAGATTGCCCCCAACTCAAATTTTAGATTGCCCCCTATCGAGTTATATAAAAGCAGATCTAACGTATAGTAAAAAGTGAGGGAAGAAGTGAGAAATAGGTGCTGGTGAAAAAGATAGACATGGTGTTTGACTTTTAGTTTTGGGTGAGAGATTCGAGTATATATTTTACTTTTTTTAAAAAGAGAATAGGTTAGGTAAATGATATGTGAGAAATCGCATATCATTTTTATACCAAAAATGGCCGTAAAATGAACAAATTGTGCAAATTATGCTTGTATATTGCTTGTTTTGTCATTTGTGATGCGTAGGTACGGATATTGCAAATATAACATAAAAACGGTCAAAACCGGACAAACACGGACACGGGAATGAAAAGAGTGCACAAGAGCCGGGAGTTTGATAGCAAAAAGGTCAAATAGTCAACCATGGTCAACAATGATCAACCCACAAAAGACAAAATCCTCAAAATCCCAAATAAACCCTCAATGTTAAATTAATTTCACAAAAGTCCCAAAAACCCTAACACCGTTAGTCCATGACTAACGGTCGTTATCCTTTAATTATAAACACTTTTTACCAAAATCTTTTACCATTAACCGGCCCAACCCTTTTAATAAAACCATGGCCCAATACCCGAGCCCAGGTCAACTCGTTTAAACCCCGGGTCAAACACAACTCTATAAAAGAAATAAAAGGCGCGAAAATTTGTTTTTACTATTCATCATCCCCTCCGTTTTACCCTGCATAAAAAACAAAGGGTAAAATTCAATTAATGACGTGGAACAAAGATTCGAGTACCAAGCTTTTAGCTCAGCCTCAAAAAGTCACAAGAGCTCATGATTGGTTAGCTATGACAAAGGGGAATGATGCGTGGGCTCAAGGAAAAACACTCCAAATGGATATTTTGCACTAAAACTAGTGCAAATAAAACACACATGCTCCAAAGAAGTGGGAGTGCCAGCGTGGCGATCTGTGTGATTGATTCTAATCCAACGGCTTCAAGAGAGGATCTAATGATTGGAAAGAATGGAGGGTTCAGATTAAGAGGAGCGTCTAACAAACTTGAAGACCTAGAAGCATCTATCTCTGGCTATAAGTACAAGTCCCCTCACTCACAGGATATCTAAGCTTAATTTTGTTGTTAGCCTTGTGTAAAACATAGCTACCACCATCAGTATCACCATCACTAGAGAACATTAAATCACTTAAAGATAACATAAGAGGCTAGCATCTAGAATCTTGATAAGCACCCTGGCCTATAGACAAATTGATTTGTCAGTGTAGCTCGTTTTGTATTTTATCCTACTAAACTTGAGTAATACTCGGTTGGTAGAATTAATGAAAAGCTTATAATCCTTTACTCAGGTAAAACGGTGTGCTGTTGGTTATGATCATGCTATAGTATGATGTAGATTTATTTATGCCATGGTTGCTGTTATCTTATATCTCTGCATAATGTGGTATCACCTTACATATGTGTTGGGATTACGAAGTAACATGATTTTCCCTTGGATGAAACTTCATATACATTTGTTCCCTATGATATCCAGGAAACGATGACAACTGTTAATCAAGGGATGAGTGTTGAGGAAATTGAGCGGGTTGTAGCCCAGCAAGTGGCTAATGCTATCGAGGATATTGCTATTTATGAGACGAAAACCAACGTGGCCCGCAAGTCAATGAGCCAGACTGAACGACAAGAAGACAAGGTAACAGAGAATGCTAGCAACAAGAGGAAGTGGGAAGGTAACCACAATGGAAGCTTGAGCCAACAAAGAAAAGGGCATAAGGTGCCTAGAGCACATACTACTTGGCCAATTAACAAGAAGGCATATGCTGGATCTATACCTTTATGCAACCAGTGCAATTTTCACCATAATGGACCATGCACTGTAAAGTGTATAAATTTCAAGAAGTTTGGCCACATAACCTAAAATTGTAGAACACCTACTGCTACTAGGAATCAACGAACTCTCACCTATTATGAGTGTGGAAGTTTAGGACACTACAAGAGTAATTGTCCAATAATGAGGTTTCAGAACCGTGTGGACATGTATAGGAAAGGAAAAGCTTATGAAGACTCTAGCGCCATGATGTCTAACATTAACACCTAAGGAGAGACCCTCCCGTATTACCTAGTGAACTCTAAGCGAAAACCTTATTAGACTTGAATTCCAATAGGAATTTGTGTTGTACTTTCTTTTGAACCTCGTTGTACATGTGGATGACTTTAAATTATCTATCAAGTTATCATATTATGAAAATTCGTCAATATTAACTTAGATTCCTTATTTACTCTTGCAAACTAATCTCACGAATATCATGAAATCATAATGCTATTTTGACGAAAATGAGCAATGCATCGTTAGTCCTCAATTATACATGGCCTGATCAACTATGTATAATTCAGGAAAGTACCATGCCGTGCTGAGAGTAGTCACTCTAAAAACTCCTTGTCAAGAAACAATTTTCTATTTATTTCAAGTTTTGTGTGCGTATTCATAAAACGTATTTATCACAAGGAACCAAACTAATAATCATAATAACTAGGTAAATTCTTACCCCATTTTTTAAAAAAATGTTATAACTGACGCGTTAAGCAGAAGGGAACGAATAAAGCCACTAGAAACCGAGCCTTAGATGCAACAATAAATATTATACCAACGTCACTTAACTCTTTGAACCGCTCAAGTTTAAAAAGAACTTAGAAGAGAATGCAAACAGTTACCAAGCGAGTAACGAAATTATTCGAATATAGCACAAAAAAAACAATAGATTTATTGCACAAACATCCTTTATTACTTAGAAGTAGAGATAACAAAGAACATACAGGAAATACAGAAGTTTTTTACACGTTTCCCTAGCAATAATATCTATATGATTCCTTCCAAAGAGATCCTCGAGCCGAAGTAAGAACAATGAGGGGCAAACGGAATCGCTAGGAATAAAGCCATATAAAAACTGAAATTCTTCTTGTAGGGGACGTATACAAGGATAAATGCCGAGTGCTACCGCCTCTGCACATCGGCCAAGAGTGTAATGGATATGCAACATTTTTGAGGACGGGATAGAGAAAATTCAAGTGAAAGATTTTTAGTGTTTGTGTGGAGAAATGGAGGAAAAAATTTGGTAATTCAAAGAGACAGTAACCGTGGAGTTAACTTTCATAAAGCTGTTTGAGGGGTGGGTTACAGATCACGTATAAAGAAAATTAAATTTAAATTCAAACACCACTTTACTATATAAAGGTCGACATCATTTTATAACGAAATCCTAGGCCAAAAAGGCGAAACGTATCATATCACCCTAGGACAAACGTCGGCAAGTTAGAAACTCAACAAGGAATTGAGACCCGTAACCAAAACTCTGAAATTCTACATCAAGATAACAAATTGACTTAGTCACGTATTAGGAAAGGATTAAGACGAGCATTTTACACCGTCTCTATCATCACTCACTAGTCCGGAGGTACAACGATTACCGGAATTAAATAAGCTGACAGTGAAGAACCGTTATATCCCGCTTCTACAATTTATGGGGAAAATTTGTTTGATCAACTTCAAAGGGTTCGATGTTGAACTCCGAAGATCGACCTAAGGTCGGGCTATCATCAACTGGGGGTTCGTGAAGCAGACATTCCAAAGACCGCCTTTAGAACTCCACATGGACATTATGAATTTCAAGTCATGTTGTTGGTTTGACAAAGGCACCGACGGTATTAATGGACCTTATGAATCTGGTGTGCAAACCATATTTGGATAAGTTTGGGATCGTATTTATTGACGATATATATTAATTTTTCAAAGAGCAAGAAGGAACACGAAGAACATCTTAAGGTAATTTCAAATGCTTCGAGATAGGAGGAATCGATGCAATTTTACTAAGTGTAAATTTTTGGCTTCCCTAAAGTACAGTTACCTTGGTCACGAGTTGAGATATGAGTACACGTATTCACGTGGATCCCCCAAAGATGAATTCATAAAAGATTAGGCATCTCCTAAAACACCAACGGAGATCCGTCAAAAATTTACCCCCTTTAGGTCGTGCCAAGTATTCCCAAAAATCATCGCAGGATTTTTGAAGATTTGCCCAGTCAAATGACCAAGCTTACTCAGAAAGGAGTTAAGTTTGATTGGGGTGACAAGGCAGAAGCAGCGTTTCAACTGATTAAGCAGAAGTTGTGTAGTGAACCAATCCTGGCTTTACCTGAAGAAAGCGAAGATTTTATCGTATATTGTGATGCTTCAATTAAAGGTTTGGGCGTTGTGTTGATGCAAAGAGAAAAGGTGATTGCTTATGCATCACGCCAATTAAAAATTCATAAGAAGAACTATACGACTCATGATTGGAACTATGGTGCATTGTGTTTGCCTCTAAAGAATTAGAGGCCCATTCGTACAGAACCAGTGTCCTGTTTCACAGATCACAAGAATTTACAACACATTCTTAATCAGAAAGAGTTGAACATGAGGCAACGTCATTGGTTAGAGTTGGTTAGAGTTTCTTAGTGATTACAACTGTGAGATTCGTTATCACCCAAGGAAAGCAAATGTTGTTGCTGATGCTTTGAGCAGGAAGGAGCGAATTAAACCATTAAGAGTTCGAGCCTTAGTTATGACTATTGGCTTGGATCTTCCTAAACAAATCCTAGAAGCTCCTCAACTTGAGAGCCACAGAAACCCGAAAACTTCAAGATCGAAATGTAGGAGGGTATGATCAGAAGGATAAACCGGATGAAGTACAGAACCCCGTGCAGATGGAACTTTATTGCTTACATGCAGAGAGGTTGTTGCCCTATTGGATCATTTGAGGACTGTGATTATGACACGAGTCCCACAAGTACGAAAAATACTCTCACTATTCGGGGTTACTGACAAAACATGGGAAACTATATTAGTGGCCCCATGTGAAGGTCGACCCCCCCCCCCCAATTATTGCCACCTAAGCTAGCAAATGTTTTGACATGTACTAAGGTCAAGGCTGAACACCAAAGGCCATTGGGTTTGTTGGTGAAACCTGAGATACCTCAATGGAAGTGGGACAATATCACCATGGATTTTGTCATGAAGCTTCTTAAGTCGTCACAAGGTTGTGACACCAGTTGGATGATTGTTGACCGACTTACTAAGTATGCCATCTTTGTACCAATGAGGGAAACTAATCCCATAGAGAAACTAGCAAGAATGTACCTAAAGGAGGTAGTTACGAGGCATGGATACCTGTCTCAATCATTTGTGATCGCGTCCCTAGGTTCGCATCAAATTTCTGGAGGTCACTTCAGAAGGATTTGGGTACTAGTCTGGATATATGTACTGCGTACCATCCACAAACTAACGAACAAAGTGAGAGGACTATTCAAACTCTCGAGGATATGTTACGTGCTTGTGTGATCGACTTTGGAAAGGGTTGGGTTAACCTTTTGCCATCGGTCAAGTTTTCATATAACAATAGCTATCACGCTAGCATCAAAGCTGTACCATTTGAAGCACTTTACGGTTGAAAGTGTTGTTCACCTGTGTTTTGGGCCGAGGTTGGAGAAATTCAACTCACCGGTCCAGAAATAGTTCAAGAGACGACCGAGAAGATCGTCCAGATCAAGCAAAGAATACAAGCCGCATGTGATAGGCAAAAGAGTTACACCGATTTAAAGCGTAAGAGCCAATGAATTTCAGTTGGGGATAGTGTTTAATGCTGATAAGGTTTCGCCTTGGAAAGGGGTCTACATTTAGGCAAACGGAGGGAAGTTAAACCCCTAGGTATGTCGTACCATTCAGGTGTTGGAAAAGGTTAAGCCCGTAGCTTACAGCTTGAGCTTCCTCAAGAGTTAAAGCAAGGTTCACAATACGTTCCATGTATCTCTAAACTTAAATGTGCCATGGGCCAACTAACAATTAGCCGTTCTGTTGGATAGACTTCATATTAATGAACACGCATCATTTTGTCAAGAAACCAGTAGATTAACAGGATCGTGACATTAAACTATTGAAAAAAGCCGTATCCCTATAATTGAAAAGTTCCGATTGAAAACTCTATGGCGAAGCCCTGAGTTTACATGGGACCCGAGGACAATTTCGAAAGAAATATCCACAATCTTCTTCACAAAGGACCAACACCGTTGTCAAGTGCCGCGTCCTTAAAACCTTGAGGGACAATGCTATTTAACGAGGGAAGACCTATCAAACACCCCGTGATATAGGGCATTACGAGTCAAAAAATTCACTACTTTATTTTTATATTGTACGCGTTTTGCCTTTTAATCGTAATACGTAAGTAAAATCCGCGTAAGCTAAAAATTATCAATCAATGTAAACGACACCAAACAATTAAATGTTTACATCAAGCAAGTGTTAAGTAATTATTTTGAGGATAATTATTAACTTTGTTCATTTTATTTTTGTTGGGAATTAAACACTTCAGAGTTAGTACTGCCAAGAGATGAGTTAGTACTGCTAAGCCAACAGTTAGTACTGCTAGAAGAAAACAGTTCGTACTGCTCAAGATTACAACTGCCAGTACTAAATCAGTTAGTTAATACTGCTAGAGTAAGTTAGTACTGCCTGTACTAACTTAAGACTATTGAAGGACTTACTACTGTTGGTTATAGAGTTACTACTGCTGGTCCATTTGGTTTGACGAACGCACCGGCGGTATTTATGGACCTCATGAATCTGGTGTGCAAACCATATTTGGATAAGTTTGTGATCGTCTTTATTGACGATATATATTAATTTTTCAAAGAGCAAGAAGGAACACGAAGAACATCTTAAGGCAATTCTGGAATTGCTTAAGAAGGAGGAATTGTATACCAAATTTTTTCTAAGTGTGAATCTTGGATTTCCAAAGTACAGTTCCACGGTCACGTGATTGATAGTCAAGGCATTCACATGGACCACCAAGATCAAATACATAAAAGATCGGGCATATCCTAAGGCACCGACGGATATTCATAAATTGTTAAGTCTTGCCAGTTATTACCAAAAATTCATCGAAGGATTTTTGGGGATTGCCAAGTCGATGACCAAGCTTACTCAGAAAGGAGTTAAGTTCGATTGGGGAGACAAGCAGGAAGTTGCCTTCCAGTTATTAAAGCAGAAGTTGTGTAGTGCGCCAATTCTGGCTTTGCCTGAAGGAAACAAAGATTTCATAGTCTATTGCGATGCTTCACATAAGGAATTGGGTGCTGTATTAATGCAAAGAGAGAAAGAAATTTCTTATGCATTACGCCAATTAGAAGATCATGAGGAAAACTATACGACTCATGATTTGGAACTTGGATCAGTAGCGTTTGCTCTAAAGATTTAGAGGCACTATTTGTACGGAACCAGGTGTACGGTGTTCACTGATCACAAGAGTTTACAACACATTCTTAATCAGAACAAGTTGAACGTGAGGCAACGTTGTTGGTTAGAGTTGCTTAGTGATTACGACTGTGAGATTCGTTATCACCCGGGGAAAGCAAATGTTGTTGCTGATGCTTTGAGCAGGAAGGAGCAGAGTAAACCATTAAGAGTTTGAGCCTTAGTGATGACTATTAACTTGAATCTTCCTAAACAAATCCTGAATGCTCAGACTGAAGCACGAAAACCAGAGAACATCAAGAACGAAGATGTTGGAGGTATGTTGCTTGAAAATTCTAAAGATTCGGAGAAAGTTAGAACGGAAAAGTTGGAACCCCGTGCGGATGGAACTCTATGCTTAAATGGCAGGAGTTGGTTACCAAGTTATGGCGATTTGAGGACTGTGATCATGCACGAGTCCCACAAGTCAAAATACTTTATCCATTTGGGTTCTGACAAGATGTATCAAGACATGAAGAAACTATATTGGTGGCCCAATATGATGGCCGACATTGCCACCTATGCTAGCAAATGTTTTGACATGTATTAAGGTCAAGGCTGAACATCAAAGGCCATCGGGTTTGTTGGTGCAACCCGAGATACCTCAATGGGAGTGGGACAATATCACCATGGATTGTGTCACGAAGCTTCCTAAGTCATCACAAGGTTTTGACACCATTTGGATGATTGTTGACCGACTTACTAAGTCTGCCATCTTTGTACCAATGAGGGAAACTAATTCCATGGAGAAACTAGCAAGAATGTACCTAAATGAGGTAGTCACGAGGCATGGATACCTGTCTCAATCATTTGTGATCGCGTCCCTAGGTTTGCATCAAATTTCTGGAGGTCACTTCAGAAGGATTTGGGTACTAGTCTAGATATGTGTACTGCGTACCATCCACAAACTAACGAATAAAGCGAGAGGACTATTCAAACTCTCGAGGATATGCTGCGTGCTTGTGTGATTGACTTTGTAAAGGGTTGGGTTAACCTTTTGCCATCGGTTGAGTTTTCATATACCAATAGCTATCACGCTAGCATCAAGGCTGCACCATTTGAAGCACTTTATGGTCGAAAGTGTCGTTCACCTGTGTGTTGGGCCGAGGTTGGAGAAGTTCAACTCACCGGTCCAGAAATAGTTCAAGAGACGACCGAGAAGATCGTCCAGATCAAGCAAAGAATACAAGCCGCATGTGATAGGAAAAAGAGTTACGCCGATTTAAAGCGTAAGCCAATGGAATTTCAAGTTGGGGATAGTGTTATGCTTAAGGTTTCACCTTGGAAAGGGGTCGTACATTTTGGCAAACGGGGGATGTTAAACCCTAGGTATGTTGGACCATTCAAGGTGTTGGAAAAGGTTGGAGCCGTTGCTTACAAGCTTGAGCTTCCTCAAGAGTTGAGCAAGGTTCACAATACGTTCCATGTATCCAACTTGAAATAGTGCCATGCCAACGAACCATTAGCCGTTCCGTTGGATGGACTTCATATTAATGACAAGCTTCATTTTGTCAAGGAACCAATAGTAATCATGGATCGTGACATTAAACGATTGAAACAAAGCCGTATCCCAATTGTCAAGGTTCGATTGAACTCTAGGCGAGGCCCTGAGTTTACATGGGAACGCGAGGATCAGTTTCGAAAGAAATATCCACATCTCTTCACAAAGACCGCACCGTTGTCAAGTGCCGCGTCTTAAGCCATGAGGACAAGGCTCACTTAACGGGGGAAGACTATAACACCCCGTGTTTTAGGGTCATTTACGACGTCAATAAATTTACTATTTATTTTTAGTATTGTACGCGTTTGCTTTTAAATCGTAATCGTTAAGTTAAATCGCGTAAGCTAAAAATTATCATTCAATGTAAACGGGCATCAAACAATTAAATGTTTACATCAAGCAAGTGTTAAGTAATTATTTTGAGGATAATTATTAACTTTGTTCATTTTATTTTTATTGGTTACGTAAAACGTTTATGTTTCGCGATAAAATACGTTTAGGCCTACCCGGAACCACCAAAACTTTTCTACGCTTCAACAAATACCCACAATTGTACCCAATACCCAAAGTTTACAAATTTTGATCATATATAACTACCTATGGCCGGATTTGAGATAAAATATCAATGAAAATATCTCATTTTCTTCCAACTTGATGTTGTACAATTCCTAACTCATTAAACCTTAAAGACTTTCTTCTAAATTGACCAAAGACTTCCTTGATTTACTCATCTTGTCTTAGGACTTCCATGACCACTTTTACTAGTCAAGATTATATATAAGGACTTAGCTAGTACTAGTATACACACACATATCATTTTCAAGGTGAAAAACACAAAAACACTCTCTTTGTCTCTCTTTAACCCACGGCCAAACCAAACCCACCATAAAATCCATACAAAATTTTATCTACAACATTTATACACATTCCTACATCATTCCTAAGATTACCTAAGGTGTTTATAAGGATTGGTTAAGCATTTACAAGTGTTGAAGCAAGAAAAGGAAGCTAAAGTTAGGGTTTTCTAAGCTTTGCAAGCTTTGGTTTTATATCTAAACAAGGGTTTAGATATTGTGGTTTGTCATATTACATCATCATAAGGTTATCTAAAAGTCTTTATAACTTTACATTTATCATTTTATGCATATATAAGTCTATGTAGCAAAATCACCATTAGGATACTTTTAAACATGAAAGATGAACTTGTACTTGTGATCATGATTGTGTATACTTTTATTCATGTTATAAAGTTGTTAATATCATAATATGATGGTAATATAATTATTGTATCATGTTGGTTTAAGTGTAAAAAGTATATGTATAAACTAGTAAGTAAAAGTTACTTAAGAAAGTTTATGATTTAAATGTGTTGTTAAGGACTTGTTATCTTGGACACTTGGACAAAGTATGGACTAATGGACACTATAATATGTAAGACATATGATATAAATATGGCAATGGACTTGTGACAGGTGGTAAAGCTAGAAAAGTTATAACATCAACTTAACATACATTTTGATCATCATCCTAATATCATAACATATCTGTTTAAATTCGTAATTAACAGTAATTTTTTTATATTTTTTATAAAATATAACACTCTCATAAGGATCCTAAAACGGTAAGCAAACTCACGAAAACGATTTATAACGAAGAATGATACGTAATTTACAAGTTATACGATTTATAAATGGGTTTATAAAAGAAATTTTATAAAAACAAGTTACAAAATACTACGGATATATAAGGTTGGTTATTTTTCATAGATCACACATGTTTTTAGGATTCCAAAACATAAGAACATCCGTAAATTTTTAATTATAACGAAGGAGTTATGAATTTCGCGAGTTTACGATAATAAATACTTTTATAAAAATAATTTTATAAAAATTACTGTTCATCTCAGACATGAACATTTTGAAAACATCATTAATATGATAGAACTTTTAATAACAAAGACGTGCTCGAAAGAATCGCTAAAAACGGAGCTATAACGAATAAAGTACGACATTTACGGTTTTACGATAACCTAAAATATATAAACTGGTCCATGAACAAGTAAAAAACCACTGTTCACCAGGGGACTAAACAGAATGAAAATGTAAAATTTTGGATAATCGTCTTAAATACGGCAAAGCGTTGAACATAAGAAACGTAAAGAAACGGGCTTAAAACGAGAAAGATACGCACACTTATTTTTCTATACTTGTGCCTATTTCCTGACGTGATTGTGTTTGGTTCGTTTGTGTATATAAATTTTTGCGAAACATTTTAGACATCATTAAATAATATTTATACATGTCCCTAAATTTATAAATATTTTATTGTAACAAAGACAATTGAATTATTTATCGATGATACGGAACAAACAAACGGATAATATTTATCAAAAGCCAATTTAAATATTATTTCACAAACTCAATTAGATCTTGATGTAGCTTTATAGAATTATATTTAGTAGTAGTAAATTTAAAGTATTTGTAACATACGGACCATATATTTGATTAGGGTTGCATTCAGTGTAATTGTGATCGCATTTTCTGTTGTGTTTACATTGTTAACTCGTCAACTCGAAGTTGAGTTCATAGCCCGTGTTTTACTATTTTTATAATTGATTTAAGTTTTGGGTGAGAACATGCTTTGTTTTATAATTAGACGCAAGTGAACATTTCATATTTAAACTGATTACGTGTTTGCCTAAGTAGCGATAACCTAATGTGCCCACTATCATGAACTGTAAATCACTTGGAGGGTGAGCGCGAATGTTATAAATAGATCTATTTGGGGGTGACGCCCCCGTTCGGGTGATTAGCTATCACTAATTTCAAAACTACCAAGCCAACGAACGTATACCATGTCGGATTTGGGATGTTCTGGGTTAGAACATCATCATGGGCAATGTAGGCAATTTATATTGCAATTTATTTATGTCGAGCTTCAGTGTCATGAGCTTAGGGAAACATAATTACATTTTTGTGATGGTTACATTTAATGTATTATCACGGAGGAATCTTGCGGTCCTACACTTATATAATTCACAAACCTATGAATTCACCAACGTTATTGTTGACGTTTGAAAGCATGTTTTTCTCAAGAGGTCAATAAGGCACGAGGTGCAAGGGATACATTGGTGGTCGTTATTTTGGAAGTCATTTGCATTAAAGATTTGGTTGCATTACATTTTGAAGAAGCATTTGTTATGAACTAGAATCTTTGTATAATTTAACAACGAATAAGTAAAGCTTCGGGCTTTTGTATCAAACATTTTGCTAAATCCAATGTATCGGTTTTAAACGACACTTTAATAGGTCATTCTTATATATCTTGTGCTATTGATCTATGAAGTACCACCCCAACCCATATTCCGCTGCGACCCAATTTGGGGGTGTTACAGATGCCTCAATTTCATGGATCCTACAAGAAATTGTAACTTTTTCAGATGGATTGATCCGGAATTACCAAATCATTGGTATCAAGCAAGGATGTATCAGCTACATTTGAATGTGATGAATACTCAACAAGAGCTTCTTGAAGTGAATAATCGATATTCTTGATGTACCTTCTACAAAAGGGTGTTTATTGTCTTGATTTTGAGCATGTTGCTTATTAGGTTTCTTTAAGATTTGGTTTGGTTTGTTAAGGTAATGGTAGGCTGCGGCATGGCAGGTTTGGTATAAGGTTGTTTTGGTTTGCGGATGTAGTATGATAGAAGAGTTGTAAGATGTAATATTGCTTCTTGATGGTTTAAGAAGTCTTTTTTAAGAGTTGATGTATGATAACTCTTTTTATTTAAGTAATGAAATTATTAAGTTTCTATGGTTATATTTTTTTGTTTATACAATAATGATCATATGTAACAAAAAAGAGCACAACATAAGATTACATAACATTAACTGTTATCATTAACATCCTGAATTCCAAGATTAAACAACATAATTCAAGTGATACAAAAGACAGTTTTAACAAGCATCATCCAGAATTTCTACATTACAAAAGAGAGAATTAAATCTCTAAGTGAAAATATGAATGAGGATAAGGTCAAAAAGGACATAGAAGAGATTGAAACGATAATATTGTATTGGATAATGAGGGGTGTCAAACCTTATTGCTGAGAATGAACATTTGAATTCAGACTTATAGCGTCTTTATGACTCTCGACTTAAACCACATGTTTTCGATCAAAAGAACAATGTGATGTGTTAATTAATCAAGTCAATCAAAAGTCTGTGGAAATTTCTGATTTAAATGCAAAAATTCAGGAACAAGGGTTGACCGTAACAGCTCTAAAGGATGAATTATGGAAACTGAAAGGAAAAGGTTTAGCTGATAATGTTGTTAGCAAATACACTATTGATCCAAAAATGCTTAAGATTGATGTGGAATATTTAAACCCTAGATTTTTGAACAATAGGTCAGCTCACTCTGACTACCTTAAGCACACTCAGGAAGAAGCTGCAATTCTTAGGGAAATAGTGGAACAAGGAAAATCACAAAATCCTCTAAATGCATCCTTAGACTCTGCTTGTAAGTAATACCAATATAAATTCAGGAGTTACTTATAATGTGTCGGACAAACCCTGCCCTAGCATCAACAATTCAGTGAAAATTAGTGGTTTGACCCAAAGAACATGGTAAAAAGAGTTTAAATTCACTGAGCCCGTTACTTCCTCAGGGAAAACAAACACAAAAATAGCTTCTTCATGAACTGTTTCTAACAAAACATAGGTTGTCTTCTAAAAGAGTAAATACCGTCTAACTAGTGCTAGCGGATCACAAGCATTCAGGCAATCCAAAGAAAGTAAGATTCAGCGAACCACAAGTTGTACTCAGAAGAATAGTAGAAGCCCACCCTAGGACAGTTAAATCTAGTTTAAGAAATAAGAATTGCTTTGTTGAACCTACAGGAACTGCAAATGTGCAGCATTCCAAGATTAATGCGAATTCTGAACTTCTATGTGTTATAGTGTCATGGTTGCATGCTTTTGATAATATGATTTGTGTGTTCTTGTTTTTATCATTGATGTGAATGCTCGTAATAAATTAAATTTTGTAAGAACAATGTTCAAAGAGAAAAGTTTAGAACCAGCAAGATAAATGTGTTTACAAATGTTGGATACACTTGGAGACATATGGTCGGACCTTCACTATAGTAGGAAATAAGTGCCCTTTTAAACTAGGAAACCACAACGTGAAGTCCCTTAGGAACCAACTGCTCTAGAAGTATACACCTAAGCATGTGGTTAACTTTGGTTTACTTAAGGCAAACACTAGAATCTAACAACATAATGTTCCTGTTAGCAACTAAGAATTTAATCTTTTCTGACTATACAAAAAGGAAACCCAGAATTCTTAGGGATCCATAGTTTTCGATGTTCCATCTTCCTCTCTTGATGAATGCAGGTCATCCAAATTGTTCTTTGGTATTTGGACTCCGGCTGCTCTAAGCATATGACCGGAGATCGCTCTTACCAAATCTCTATCTTGATTATCTTGTGTGGTTGTGTAAGTCGGATTGTGTATAAATCCGATAGTGTAGATCTTGTGATTGTGTATTACTTGTGAAGTGGTAGATTGGTTCTAGCTAAGATTAGGACTCGACATTTAACTTAGTGTCTAAAAATAACGTAAGCGACGTGTAAAAGGGTTTTTCCGCCTAAAGGGAGCTTGTTCACATAGTGAAATATCGAGTCGGATACTCGGGGAGTGGAGTAGGGTGAAGAGGAGCTTCGTAGCCGAACCACTATAAATCTTGAAGTCTTTGTTTGATTGTTCTTCTCTCATCTCTTTATATTGCTGTGATTCTTTCTTATTGTTGGTTTAGTTATATATACATTGTTGGTTCATATTGTTGGTTGGTTAAACATATACTCGAATCTAACAAATTTTAGAAGTAAAATTTTAAAACGATAATTAACCAGTAAACTATTCAACCCCCTTTCTAGTTCCCACAATTGGTATCAGAGCCAGGTTACTCAATACTTTTAAAATACACTGTATTTTAAAGCTTGGATCGATCTATGAATTTCGACAAATATCTAGAAGGGCAATCCATGCAAAGACCACTATTTTTTGAAAATGTAAGTTTTATTTATTGGAAAAATAGATTCGAGACATATGTTAAATCAAAAGATCTTGATCTTTGGCATGTTATTCCTAACAGTGATTTTCAACCTACTCAACAAAATTCGGAAACCAAATTAGACGAGGTTATCCCTTTTGAAAAACAAAGTGATGATCTTAAAAAGAGGCTTGCGAAAAATAACGAAGCCAAAATGGTTATTTACAATGCTTTGCCAAGAAAAGAATATGAAAGAATTTTCATATGTAATACAGAAAAAGAAATTTGGAAAACTTTGTTAACCACCCATCAAGGTAACAACCAAGTCAAATATAACAAGATCGACCTTTTGGTACAACAATATGAACAATTCATCATTTCTGAAGACGAATCTATAGATAGTGCTTTTGCTAGATTTAATACTATTATTACTAATCTAAAAGCTCTTGATGAAGGGTATTCTAGCAAGAATTATGTTAGGAAGTTTCTTAGGGCTCTACATCCTAAATGGAGAGCAAAGGTTACGAAGATTGAAGAGTCGAAAGACTTAACATCACTGTCACTTGATGAACTCATCAGGAATCTCAAAGTTTACGAGATGATCATCAAGAAAGATTATGAAATAGTCAAAGCTAAGGGAGAAAGAAAATCTCTTGCTTTAAAGGCTAAGAAAGAATCTAGTGATGAAGAGTGTTCGACTTTCGGAAGTGAAGACGAAGAATACGCCATGGCGGTTAGAGACTTTAAGAAGTTCTTCAAGAGAAGAGGTTGATTCGTTAGACAGCCTTGGAACGACAAAAAGATGTTCCAAAGAAGCCGGGATGACAAGAACGGAAAAAGTGATAGAAAATGTTTTTAAATGCGGCGATCCAAATCATCTTATTGGAGAATGTCCAAAACCACCGAAAGACAAGAACCAAAGAACATTCGTCGAAGGTTCTTGGAGTGATAGCGGTAGAGAAGATGATGAGAAGGCCAAAGATGAGACGTGTCTTGTAGCTCAAGCATCAAATGAGGTATGCTCTGATTCCTCTTACTTTAGTGATGAGAACTCATCAATAGATGATTTAGCTCTAGATAATGAATATGACAAACTTTTCAAAATTAGTCTAAAAATAATCACAAAGAACAAAAGATTAAAAGCCATTAGAAATAGCTTAGAAAATGAGCTTAGTAAACTAAAAGAAAAATTGTCCACATTCGAGAAAAACAAGGGAATTGATCTCGAATGTACAAAATGTAACTAAAAATGAAAAACTTAAAGAGGAAGCTATTAAACTAACAAAATTTGAAAAGAGTACACATTGCTTAAATGAAATGTTAAGTAATCAAAAACCCTCTAGAGATAAATTAGGTTTGGGATTTAATTCACTTGAAGCATAAATGAGTGAAACTAAGGAAATAAAATTTGTGAAATCTAAAAAAGAAACGTCCCATGGTGGAGGTCCCTTAAATAAGGGTGGCCCCCATATAGTAGAGGCGGCCCCCAAAGCAATTATGGGACCGTCAATCTGTTCACCAGGTTCTGAGAAATCTATTTCTTTTCAAAAATCCATTTTGGGTCCTAAACCAAAACATATAATGGTTAACAAGGTTAAAGTTCCAGTTGCTAGTGATAATGAAGTTAAACGATTTTACAAGCCATCGTTAAAACCCAGAGTTGAATTTTCAAAACCAAACTTTAGATCAAAAACTCCACCACCTAGAAGAGTCAATAATAATTATCCTCGTCCTAAGACACCGTAACCAAAAAGGAACGTTGGCCGACAAAATCAACCTCATGGCTTTCCCGTAAATTGGAACAATTTCCAATCAAAGTTACATGCCATGAGAAATGTGTCTTCCATTTCCACATCCTAACCAATTGCATCAAATGCAAGGGATGTTTAGCACTAGCAACTTTGGACTCGTGAGATATTGGGGACCAAATGTTTGAGTTATTGTCTTATATAAATAGATATGCCTTGGAGTCGACTTGGAACCCGATGAGTGGATAAAAGATAGCGAATGCTCTAAACATATGACGGGTAACCGAAATCTCTTCTCAAGCTACAAGGCATACAATGAAGGTAATGTTATTTTTGGTAGCAAGGGAAAGCCGTTGACCCTACACAAGGGAAAGCCGTTGACCCTACACACTATCATGGAATAGTAGGCACCCTTATGTATCTCACAGCCAGCAGACCAGACCTTACATTTGCTGTATGCATGTGTGCCCGGTATCAAGCAAAGCCTACCGAAAAGCACTTACATGCTGTAAAAAGAATCTTTAAATAACTAAGGGGAACCGTTAATAGGGGACTCTGGTATCCAAAGGATTCTTCTATTACTCTAACAGCTTATGCAGACGCTGATCATGCGGGTTGCCAAGATACTAGACGAAGTACATCTGGAAGTATGCAATTATTGGGAGACAGACTTATTAGCTGGTCATCAAAAAGGCAGAAAAGCGCTGCGATATCCAGTACGGAAGCTGAATATATAGCCTTGTATGGCTGTTGTGCTCAAGTCCTTTGGATGAGATCACAGCTTACCGACTATGGCCTTGGATTCAATAAAATTCCAATGTACTGTGATAACAAAAGCGCTATTGCCTTATGCTGCAACAATGTTCAACATTCTCGATCAAAATATATTGACATCAGATTCTACTTCATAAAAGAGCAAGTTGAGAACGGAGTAGTAGAGCTTTACTTTGTCAATACGAAGTATCAGCTAGCAGACATCTTCACTAAAGCCCTTGGCAGAGAAAGAATTGAATTTCTTATCAACAAGCTGGGAATGCGAAGTTTTACGCCGGAGACCCTGAAACAATTGGCAGATGAAGCTGAAGAATAGTGGTGGTACCTATTCAAATATCCTGTATATAATATGTATATATATTAAAAACCAGAAAAACCAAAAAGATTTTTCATTTTCAGAAAACCTTTATAAAAACAAAATACAAAAATATAAAATCTTTAAAACCAAAGAAAAAATTAAAAAATGAGAAAAATATAAAAAGAGGTAATAATGGCATGTCTTCTGAAAATCGATAACATTTACGGTCTTAGAAATGTCATTTAATAATGATACGAGGCTGTAAATGAAGTTCGAGCAGAAGTTCAAAAGTTTTCAAAACATGCCAAAAATGGCTTGCTATTATTTCAGATAGCAACCCGGTCATCATCTTAAAGGCAAGTATTTCAAAAAGAAAACTTGACCTCATAACGGGAATTTATTCTCGGGCATGGTCTACTTTATGACCATGCAAAGGCTTGTGTTTACTTTGCAACACAACCCGTGCTTCCTATATACAATAAGTGTACGTGTCAGTGCATTTATTTGTCAAAATAAGAGAAATCTTATTTTTATTGGTAAAAAGTTGTCTTCATAATGAATCAGTGTTTTCAGTAATCACAAAAAGATTTTCAAAGACAATTCGACCACTCAAATAATGACAACAACTCTTTAAATAGAAAACGGGTCATTATTTGAGGGGGAGAAAGGGGGAGGAATGTGTCATCACTATAATCTTTTTAAAACGAGTCTTGTCAAATAAGTTCATGTAATAAACAGATACAGGTTAGGGATAATGACGAATAAACATTTTTTAAGGGGTTAATTTATATTAACTACAAGAGCTTAGAAGTCATTTGTTAAAACTTTATGGACTTATTTGGCGACTTTGAGAACTTAAGTGAATTCATACCGTAAAACAACAGATGATCAATAATGCCAAACACCCTCATAGTTTTGTAAAAGACTTAGGAAATGCTTGGAAATACTTTCCTTATTTTTAAAATGCCTTAAAGTTGATTCTCACGGAATAGATTTAGGCTTATTAATTCTTCGAACACGATCTCAAGTATATGTGCGTACAAAGTTTTGCTGATTCCGAGGTATCAAAACCAGCAAGGGGGAAGGAGTAGACACACTAGAACCTACAATAAGTAACACGATAAGAGTCCCATATCTTCTATCATTTTAGGCCATCCTCCTGTAAGGACAAAAGTCCATAAACCGCATAGAAAATCAGTGTTTAACTTGTTACTTTCGGGTGCACTATTTCAACTACATGGGGGTAGAGATATCTTGTGATTTCAAGTATGCATCATTTAAGATACTAGAGGGAAGTGTTGTAAGAAGATTTATTCTAAGCGTGAGAAGATTGGTTACTGATTCAATAAATGCTTCCTTAAATGGTTAATCACTAAGCTTATTTTTTTAAAAGGGAGTAGAATTAGTTGACAAAAGAGGTACACATAGGTTTGATAAGTATGATGATTCCTTAAGATAGTCAGTATTATGCATAAAGAAATGAGTACATTTGTAACTTAGTTGACTTAGGTGTTATCATTTCGACTACTTAGAGGGAATAATTGCGACATCCCGGACTTAGTTGACTTTGGTGTTACAATTTATATCATCACTATCGTGTAAGGAGAAATACGGACATCCGGAACTTAATTGACTTTGGTGTTACGGTTTCGAATGAGTTGTGTACTTCGGATAATTGGGCTTTATATATCAATACTACTTGATGCAGCTTGCACATCTGCTTTAAATCTACTCAAGAAAGGATTGTTGGTTCGGGAGAAAGCTAAGACAACTTCCAAATGGAGATTATCGAGACGGACTACAGATTGCTGACATGGACATAATGACTTTGTCATTTTCGGTTTGAATATTTTCAGGTCCTGTCTCATACATAATCTTGTGAATATATAAATGTGTAGTGTAGACTTAAACATAGGCTTATATAGTGTTTGAGTACGAATTTTCAAGAATTTCTTAGTAAATTCAAAATTTTTCAAATTAACGTACTCAAACAACATATAATACCCTCAAAACTGAAGGGGAGCATTAAAAATGTTACTAATACGGCTTGTTAATAATTGGACATTTTTCTCCGAAAGCAATTATATTTGAATCATTTGATATCCAAAATATCAAGAGATTTAATATTTTTTGATAAGAGGAGAATATGTGATTAAAATATATGGCTAATTATGTGAACTTGTTTTGAACGTGTACGCTCACCTACATATGTGCTAAACGTTTTCGATTAAACGATGCACATATGATGGGGGAGCAAATGGTTAAGTGTTGGCAGAAATGTGGAAGTACCAAAGACTGACCATTTAATTTACTGTATTGGAGTGATAAGGTGGTTAAGTTTAGGTATTCATTCCCATGATCCAGCTAGAACCGGAGGGATCTACCCAGGAATATTCCACTAGATAGTGTAGTAGTCCTTAGGTATGAAAAATGGAGTAAAAGTGAGAATAAGGGAAAAGTGCCGACTGAGATGGAGCTAGTACTGGAACAAACCCAACAAGGTACTAGTTATGAAGTCTCGGTAAGTGCTGAAGGGGTTGAAGAATTAAAAAGAAAAGTTAAGATAAAGGGTGAAAAGAAAGAAGCCCTCCTTACACTTAGGCAGAAATCGGGTCAATACATCTGCTGTCAAGAATCACAAAAGATGATTGCTAACATTGAAGACTAACATCATGGACCCAGTGATGCAATGCACAACCCTCCCTAGCCACTCAGAATCTCTCAAAAGATTTCTGTTTCATTTCTCACAGAGATTACATGCATTTCTATCAACTTTCTCACTCCGAGTTAGTTGGTATTGAAAAGGTGGCAGTCTGCTCCAGCCTCCGATCACTAAAACCAAAGTGCACTATTGAGTCTAGAGCCAAAAGAGATCATCCATAAATCTCATTAGGACACTTGTCAAAATTATGCTTGCTATCTCACACAATGTGAATAACAAGATATATATAAAGAGTCCTAAGCATTATCCTTGTGATTTTGACAGAACATCAGAGTGATACTCATGTAATCACAGTGAAGATGGAAATCCTACTTGAGCCAACATCAAACAAGCTCTTGGTAGGTGACTTGTGCGATTCAAATAAATCAAACTTGTGACAACTGGAAAGAAATGATGGTACGATTCTAAAATTAATCAAACTTGTTCCAGTAAATGAATTGATGGTTGATTATGAATTTTTGAAATGATTAACACTCTCGATGTGTCATAAAACCACTTTAGCAAGTGACACGTCGATTGATTTTTCAAATCAATTTTTATTTCAATCGGTGAGATAGTAACTCGCTGGTTTACTCTTATTATGATGTCTGCTTTGATACGTTCCGGTAATGAGAACATGCTGATTTTGATGAATCTAATACATATATGTTAGAAAGATTCGATACTTCAGCTGGAAATCTTGTCAAGGATATTCTTCTTAAATTGAATCTACCTGATCACAGGTCGATCCTCACGGATTCGAAGGTTACTCTCACCAAACACGGGCGACTGACAAAGCCATATTCATCCCCCACTTTATTGCTAACTATTTTATTACAGATTTACATAAAGATGGTCATGGAGATACCTGGTTCCAGCTGACTCACAGATTCATAGCCACATGCTCATACCCGACCGACAAACATAAAGACATCATGAAAGCTCAAGTACATGTTTCAAGACTTCTACACTCTGATACCGTACGTCTTTTTGAAGTGACGAAGTATCAAAGTTAAAAAATTTCAAAGAAGTTTTCATCACTCTGATACCAAACGTCTTTCTCGAAGTGACGAAGTGTTATAGTTAAAGAATTTCAAGAAAGATGTCTTATTCAAGCTTTCAAGACCAAGAAACAACAACAATATGAGCATGTCGGTCTAAAAGTCGCAAGTTCACAAGATGGCAAAGTTTACAAGATGGCGAAAAGAGATTATGCTTGCCTGATGATCTCAATATGCTCAAGATCACATAGTCACATACACGTCAAGATAAAGGAACAAGCTCAAGCCTAAAGTCAATATTACTACGAAAATACTAGTATGCTAGGTTTAAGTTTTTGTAAAATGGAGTGACCTCCCTTAGGGGGAGATTGTTAGGAATACGAAAATCATAGTAAAGTATCGGTCACTTCATAGATAACTATCGTTAGCTCATTAAGTATTATTTGGAACCTTAATAGGCCAAGTTAGGAAAAGCCCATGGAAAGCCTATCCATGGCCAGCCATATTGAGGTATTTATACACCTCTCCATACCTTGGAGAGGTGGTTGGTTGTTCATTTGTTTCACACACTTAATATATTTTCTCTTATGTTTGCTTTCTCTATCTAAAGTGTTCATCTAACCACTCTCTCACTAAAATCACCTATCTTTCCCTCTTCATGTATGTTAATTATCATCATATAGGAATACCATTGAGCTACTCGTAGGGAACAACGTGGTACCTCTTCGATCCGACACCATCCGATTGGTGCAAAATGGATGCTCATTCCACGGACTTCGGTCCGAGGATCCAAACCAACACCTCAAGGATTTCCTTAAACTTGTGGAATCACTTGACCTTGATGGTGAAAATAGGGAAAGAACGCGCCTGCATTTATTTCAATTTTCCCTACGCGATCAAGCTAGCAATTGGCTTGAACGTCTTCCAGCAGGATCCATCACCACATGGGAGGATCTTACTACCCGATTCCTTGCTCAATTCTTTCCATCGGGAAGGACCATAAAACCCCGCAACGCTATCCTGATGTTCCAACAACACCATGGAGAATCTCTATCCGAAGCATGGACTCGTTTCAAGGACTTACTCCAAAAGGTCCCTCATCATGGCATAGACCTTTGGATCCAAGTCTAAATTTTTTATGACCATGTCAATCCCGTCACAAGATGAACCATTGACCAATCTGCTGGTGGTAAGCTTCGTGACCATAACGCCAAAGAATCCTGGGCATTATTAGAGGATCTCGCCCTCTATGAAAACGAAAGTTGGAACAACCCAAAGGAATTCGCTAAGCCGGTCAAGGCAATCACATTGCCTCAAGATGTCCCGAGTACATCCGACCGCCGTCTAATCAAGCTCGAAACTCAAGTACAACGCTTGATGGAAGCTTATCTTGCTCCGACACAACCTACCTAAGTGAACAAAATCACTACCTCATGTGAGATCTGCAGTGGTCCTCACGACACTCAGTATTGCATGGAAGATCCATAACAAGCCTTTGTTGAATACGCATCCTCGCGTACCGATGAAGCAGGAGGAAGTGGTATACTTTCAAGCCTAAGCTCAACAATCTTGGTGACACCTATAATCCGTCATGGAAAAGTCACCCAAACCTTAGGTGGAGACAACCCCAAAATTCCCAAAATAAATTTTCAAACCCACCTAACCGGTTCTAACCCAACGGTTCAATCCTGAACCGTTCCTTCAACAGCTGTCCTCAAAATTTTAACAACCAATCGAATATAGAAGGACTGGTTTCCAAGGTGGTATAGTGGATCGGGTAGATCCGGGCTTGATCTATCTCTTTTGTATCATTTTTGTGGTTCGCCGGAAAATTCGCCGGAAAAGTTTTCCGGCGGTGGTTGGCCGGAAAAGGTGGCCGGATTTTTGGGGAAGATGGAGGAGGGAGAGAGAGTGTATTTGTGTGTGTGTGTTTATTTATAAGAGAAATGAAATGAAAATTTTATAAAATTTTTATTTATACTAAAACTTTAAAAGTAAAAGACAAGTTAAAGATAATTGAGGGTAGATTTTATAAATATTCCACATGGACCTAAAGTGTAACTTTTGAGTAATCTTTTATAAAATAGTGGTTCAGGTGCGCCATTGTTTTCCAAATTATTTTTCTGATAAAAACGAGTATTTACTTGATTATATTTTATAAATGTTTTTATAAAATATAACTAAAATCATTATGATTATTTATTTATTTGGTACCATTGAGTGTCACGGGCAAGCTTTGTCCGTAAAATTTAAAACTTTAATTTGAACATTCGTGTTTTAAAATAACCGCTTTTGAATAAAAATTAAATAATTTATTAAATATTTTTATTTAATAAAAAGTGATAATTAAATATAAATTTAATTATTTTTGGGTCGGTACGAGTTGCGTTCAAAATTTTGCGAGGCTATTTCAGTCATTTTCTGCTTGGTTTCAAGTCTCGGGCAAAACTAAAAAGTTGTCAGGAATGTCGTTTTACATCAAATTGCTTTAGAGTCCGAATCGTGAAAACGTAATTTAGCGGGTCATTTTTGACAAGTCAACTTATGAAAATATATATCTTCTCGTTTTCAAGTTAAATAAGTTTGAAAAATAAAATAACCAATGAGAGATAATAATAATTATTAGTATTTATAATTTAAATACGTTTCAAAAGATTACCGATTACGCGGTAATCGTTTTTATGTGACCGTAAGAGGTCAAAAGTCAAAAAGTCAAATTGGACTGAAAAGTCAAATGGTAAAATAGTAATTTAAAATATCGAAAATTGCGGGGTGTGACATTCATGGCATCTCAAGACGCTAGACTATCCAAGTTTGAAGCCGATTTCAAACAACAGCAAAACGAGATGACCAACAAAATCGACACTGTGTTGAAGGCTATCCCCGATCAAATAGCGGGCACGCTACCTAACAATACGGTTAAGAACCCGAAACTGAGAACTCTTCTAGTTTCGTCTGTTCGTTCTTACCCAACAATCGATCCCCAATGCTCATCTTACCCTTCCAACTCAACCAATGCTATCAAGGCACATTTCAAGGAGGCAACCATTTCCCAAACCAGCCTGCAGTAACCTGAGATTGAAACCGAACCACCACAACCAGAAGAGCCCGAACCAACTCTTGAAGATGAATTCCAATATTTGCATCTTAACCTACCGGTTCTTGAAGTCCTAGCTCACGCTCCAATCTATAACGCCATATTAGATAAATATGTAAAGAGCTTAGAACTAGGCAAAAATAGATCAGCATTTGTCCAAGGATAAATACCTGCAAAAATGGAAGACCCTGGACTATTCACTCTACTTGGTAGATTAGGGGACTCAAAACCTTTTGACACCTTGGCCGATCTAGGATCATGCGTAAACATAATACCACTTTACCTCTTTAAAAAGCTTAACATTGGACTATTAGAAGAGACTGACCATATCTTTGGATTGGCTGACAGAACCAAATCCTACCCCGTTGGGATTCTGAAAGACGTAGAAGTCCACATAGGAAAACTAAAACTATTATATGACTTCTACGTAATAAATATGAAGAAGGACCCCGAGACCCCTTTGCTTATAGGAAGAGGATTCCTAGCTACCGCCAACACAGTTATAGATTGTAGGATGGCTAAAATAGCGGTAGGAGAAGGAACCACTAGGTCGATATTCGGTGTAAAAGGAGTAGACTTAGATGAGGAGGAAGCACCTTATTGGACCACACTTGGAAAAAGGAAATCCTATGAAGCATGACCTAGCTCGGACAAAGTAGGCGCACAAACCCCTTATTATGCTAGGAAAGACTTCTTAGACTGCCATTTTCTCGGAGAATGGGAAATTTCTAGAGATGCCGAGCTTAATCCTTTTAAGGATACCTTAGTGTTTAGGAGAATGGTAGAATTTCTAGGAGCCATACTATTAACCTTAAGTGTAACATGTGTGAATCAGAGGACCTAATTAAAAAACCAATTAACTGGGACAAACCACCCAAAGACAGAGATGGAGCATGGCATGCCAAGATTAAACTGATTGACCCCGATGGAGAGGAATTTACCAAAACCCCTCAAATAATCCCCACTACTAAAAAGCTCTCCGAAAGAGGAAGTCCAAGAGAGATCATCGACTTGGACTACTTTTACGACACTTGACGTGTGACTCCGAGTCTAGCTACAAGACTCGTTAATAAAGAAAAGCGCTTCTTGGGAGGCAACCTAATTTACTTTCCTGCAAATTAGGAGTGTCATGTGTGTTTTAATTCTTCATAGTTTGTTTTATTATGTTTGAACTATCTTGTAATCATGCTTTGTATTGTCTTTAACCTCGTCTTAATTTCAATCAAAGATATTTTGCAAATAATAAGTGTAGGGGAATTTATCCAGCTTATGAGTCAAATTTAAACATGTTAAATGAATTGTTTAGATTACTTCACGTCAATTTTGAGTCATATGATTGAATTTTTAAATCTCAGGTTCTATGTAGCCATTTGTACAGGAATTAACTTATGGAATCAAGTGCAGGAAATTTTTCATCAAAAACAAAAATTTCGTTTTCACAGACTGTGGAGACGGCGTCACGATTAACACGCGACGCCGTCACCACTACACCTGTGACGGGGTCACGAAAACCCTGACGGCGTCAAACGTACAGGTCTAGAAAATTTAAAGTTTTTAATTATTTTTGAAAATAAAACTTGCATAACATTTAATATATGTATTCTTTTGTAATAAACTTGCAAAACCTAATGAGTTTAACAATTCTCTCATCTTATCTTTACTGCTTTATCGAGTCAAACCCTAAATTCACATTGTATATTGGTCTATCGCACATTTTATGCTTGGTGTAGTTGTCTTTGTCTTTAATTACAGGTTATATTTGATGAGAAGAAGCTTAGAAATTCTTAGGAAGTTTCATTAGATGATTCTTGTAGGACGATTTAACTAGTTATCGCATGTTTCTTCTCCATTATTGAGCAAACCAGGGGAGTACTAGTTTTTTTTCCTTGTTTTTTCCCTTTATTCGTTGTTATGGGTACTTCTATAGAACATTGGGGACAATGTTCAACTTAAGTGTAAGGGGGAAAATAAGCCTTAGAAACTATTCTTTCATTTGCCATTTACTTTGTCCTTGAAATGATGGGTAATATATCGAAGCATAACATAAGAGGTAATTTCTACCCAAATTTAAATTTTTTATGACACATACCGACGAAAACCAAGTATTAATAGCGTCTCATGGATAGGAATTTATATGACTAGCATAATTACCCTCAGAATTCCACCCTAAAAATGTGAGGTTTGCCTTTAGATCTTTAGGAATTTGGGTATCTATTATTGATACCCAAGATAGTTTATACCTTTAGCTTTCTCGAGTTAAGGAGTGAGCAGTCACATGTGTCTATTCTGTCATTACGGATGTGTACGTGTGGTCTTCGTCGCCTTTTCTGGAGCATTGAGATCAGTATTAAATTATATGAGTGTACCGGTAGTATATTAAATTCTAGAACTTGTTTTTGTGATGCATCTCGAGACCGCATAGTAAGTATTAGGATTTGCTTGATAAGAGGCATTAGGATTAACCCATGTTTTAAACCTGTAATTGTTATGATGGTCACATCGATCATATAACTATCTCACACCCTTGCCATGCACTCATTATTAGTGCAGGATACCCCTAGTACAACCCTTCGAGCCTATCCTTTTTCATGGTTCTTGTAATTCTCTAGTGGATTCCAGACTATTAATGAAGAGCATTGTCACCCTTAAACCAATCGTTACACCTAAATAACCTTAGCCCACCTTATATGTACTCATTTTTAGTACATTATTGTGTTTAACCCAAGTAAATTATTGAGTACATGGTTGCTAAGTCATTATCCTTGTAAATACTATTTTGGGACGATTGAGATTCATGGTAGTATTTATTTCGCGGAAGAATGGGGAAGAAAAGTTAAGTCAATACCCCCATATGTTTGTTAAATGATCTCCATGTTATTTTGATCCACCTCAAATCGGGTCATTAGATAGATTGTAAATATCGAGCATGTAAAAGCTCAAGTGTAGGGGTACATGTTATAAACCCCATGTGATGTATTATGTTATTAAAAAAAATGAGAAAAAAAAGAAAGAGATTGATGTAGAGTTGTGTAGAGTTTGTAGATCTTCGTCCGAGTCTTGGCTTAGCAACCAAACCAAAGTGTATTCGTGTAAATAATTAGCTAACCCTTCCACTCCAAATTCACCCAAAGCCACCCAAATGTATCCCATCCGTTTCCGTTTCCATTATATGTTATCTTACACCTACACCCCACAACCCTTTAAAAGACCTCTTAGATAGTAATGAATAATGCTTGCACCTAGCGGTGGAGGTTTGATCCTTTACCAAGCCTATGGTAATTTATATGCTATGACAGGTAATGAGTGTTGATTTTTCATTTCCCCTTTATGTTATAATTTATTATACACCCGAGTGAAAGAGAGAATCCCAAACACTTATGTGAGGTGCTAGTATATACTTTCTGTGCTGTTAATTACGAGGTCTAGAAGGTTGTGTTGTAAAATACTTTTAAAGAGTAGGTAAAATGACCCCTCATATTGTTATTGTCTAGGTAGAAAAGCCCATTTGCTTGAGGACAAGCAAATCCCAAGTGTAGGGGTATTTGATGAGGTGTCATTTTATACACTTTTTCGGGGTCGTTTAACCCCCTAAATCGTGTGTTTATGCCCAAAATAGGTACTTAATCGTTCCTTTTTAGGTATTTTGCATTTGGAAGGCATTTGGAAGAATTACACGTGACTTGGGCTCATTTGGAGAAGAAACAGACAAGACTACGGACCTACACCAACATTTCTCAAGATTATGTTCTCAGCAGCTGGAGACGGCGTCACAGTTTCTACATGACGTCGTTACAACGCATCCTACGATGGCGTCACATATTCCACGACGGCGTTAGAGATCATGACCCAACCCATTATCTTAAATATTCTCTTTCATGACGGCGTCACTACTAAAACGCGACGCCGTCACAACGTTTTTCCTATATATACAAACCCGGATTTAGGGTTTTGAGTGTGTAACTTTAGAATAAAAAGAGGGTACGAACCCTAGTTCATTTAGCAGCTGTTAGGGACGATTTTATTGCCTAAAAACCCTATAGTACTTCCGCCAACTCATGTTTTAATCAAGTAAGGTTTATTTAATCATTCAATATGTCTATGTGTTGTTTGATTCATCTATGTTCTTGCTTTATCTTTAACATGCTTGGCTAAACCTCCTATTGTGTTTATTTATGATTGTATGAAACCTAGAATGTAGATCTTAGTGGTGTTGCTTCTTGTGATGGATGTGCATGTTAGGTCTTAGAAAACCAGCTTTTGTCTGTATCGCTGTTGATATGTCTAGGAAAACATGATTGTGTAGAAAGGATACCATCGGGTAACAGTCTTCATACTACCTTGCCCCCTAATATGGTTGATCCACTCTTAATATATTTCACATGCACTTAGTATACCCTTAGGGGCCTTGTAATAGTCTTCATACTACCTTACTTGTGCGTTGCCTTAACGGAATACTAAGTAGACGGCGGGTTCGTGTAATTCGTTCATGACTTAGGAAATAATTACACAGATCATCACAAGTGTGACAAAGCAACAACACTAGGAGAAGCAATCTAGGGAGTAATACATGATTAAATAAACACAGTCTTTTATTATATTGTTATCACCAGTAGCTTAGATTTATATTTAGTTTAATAGCTAAAACCAACCAACCTCTCTAATATATGATTTTACCTCCTTTCATAAAATATAAAAACACAAAAATAATCTTCTCTCAACCCTTAAAATTCTGTTAGACCATGATCAAGCCTTCCCAACCTATTCCCCGAGTGAACGATAACAACCCCCCAAGTCTTGCCTATACTACTACTACAACGATTAGGTGCTCTGCCTAGGGAGTTGTAAAACTTCGTGTAGAAGTCTAACGACGACCACAACATTAGGTCACGCTAATATGTGTCTCATTCAATCATTAGCATCTAAGAAATTAGTTAGAAACTTACCTAACTTTAAGTTTGTGTTAGGAATCGAGAAAAGACTCGGTCACTTCCAAAAGTGTAATAGATAGCTCGTAGCGTAATATTTGGAAACTTACCAAGCTAACCGGGTCAACATAAGTAATCCTTATGTTGACCGGCCATAGTGAGGTATATATACCCCTCTCCATGCCTTGGAGAGGGTTGGTTGTTCATTTGGTTATTCACATAATACATTTTCCTTTCTTTCTCTCACTAAGTGCTACAACCCTACTTTCTCTCTCTAAACTTTCTATCTTGTTTATTGTTAAGTGATTTGATACTTCTACAATTGGTATCAGTCGCCATGGGGTGATATCGTGAGCTTGTGTGCGTTTATATCTTGATTAGATCGTTTATTTTGTTACTTTTGGTCTCGTGAAGCTTCAAAACTCAAACCTGGATTTTTGTGTTTAAAAGTGTTAAAGTTTGTGTTTTTAAGCAAGATATAGGCCTAAGATAACTAGTTGTGCAAGAAAAATCAAGGTAAAACGTCAAAAAGAGTGAGTTTTTGGTGATTTTTCGTTTTATTTGAAGCCAGCGAAACATGTTTGAAGCTAACGATTTATGTAGGTAAGCAAAATATGTGTTCAATGCGAAGTTAGGACTAGGTTGATTCAAGCGAATTATGGTCATTTAGGAACCGAAACTCTGCTTAATTTTTATCAGGTTAAGCGAAATATGTTTCAGGCGAAATATGTTAGCAAGGGATTTATGTTAGCAAGCGATTTATGTTAGCAAGCGATTTATGATAGGTTGTTAATTCAAGCGAAATACGTACTTGTGCAAAACGAAACTCTGTCCAATTTTCATAAACCAAGCGAAACATTACATTGCCTTATTTCAAGCGAAATATTACACTGTCTATTCCAAGTGAAACATTATATAAATCTCAATTGATTTTATTTTTTCTACGGTTTGTCTTACTTTGTAAAATCCCGTGAAATAATTAGATTTCTCGGTTTTAGTAAAGATTTGTAAAATCCCGTGGAATATGAATCTTAATCACCGACAACAACAACCCTTAACACAATCCTCCGTTATCACCGTTCGATCAATCTTTAATTTTTTATTTTTTCACTTTATAGCAAGTTGACACTTACAGAACATATAATTGTTGCTGTTGGAGTGAGAACCGTGCCTCCAATGCTTGAAAAATCATATGTACGATTCATGGGCAAGTCGTATACGTCTATTCATTAAAGGTAAGAAACATGGTAGGATGACGCTTGATTTAATCGACAATGGTCCATTGGTATATCCAACTGTTGAAGAAGATGGGCAGACTAGACCTAAGAAATACTCCGAACTCACTGAAGCACAACAACTTTAAGATGACTGTGATGTTCAAGCAACAAATATCATTCTTCACGGTCTTCCACCCGATGTGTATGCACTTGTTAATATCAAGAGGCAACTAAAGATATTTGGGATAGAGTCAAGCTACTAATGAAAGGCACTGAATTATCATATCAAGAACGTGAATGCAGATTGTACAACTTGTTTGATAAGTTTGCTTATGTTCAGGGTGAAACATTGTATGAGTACTACTGGATATTCTCTCAGCTGATCAAGGACATACTTTATATTGGGATGACATTTGCAACAAGTTCATGTCAATGAAGTTCTGAATGCTCTATCCATAGGTGAGTAAGTTTGTCATTGATGTAAAGTTAGCAAAGAGTTTGTATACCACCAACTATGATCAGTTGTATGCCTACCTCAGTCAACATGAACGACATGCTAATGAAGTACGTATCATGCGTGAAAGATATACAAATCCTCTTGCATTGGTAGCCAACTCTCAAACTCTATACAATCCCTCTCAGTCACCAGAACATTCAGGTTCTTGTATGTACCTACCTCCTCAACAATTCACACCAGTTTATGTAGCACATATTCATCATCAACAACATCACAGTCCAGTCAATCCACTATAACAATTAGTTTCTCTACAACAATTCATATCTCTGACAGTGACACAACCAGTTCAAACTGGATCTTTCCTCAATTGGACCTTTGGTTAGTGTTCTACATTTCAGCAAGGAGACGATCCGATTGACTGCATTAATAAAGCAATGGCATTCCTATCTGCTGTGGCATCAAGGTTTTCACCTTCAGACAATCAACTCAGAACGTCTTCCAATCCCTGAAATCAGGCAACCATTCAAGATGGAAGAGTCATAGTTCAACAAGTTCAAGGAAGATAGACTCAGAGTTTTGTACGGTACTAGAAACAGAGGAATTGCTACAATTTTAAAGGGAAATTATACAGCTAGTCAACCAAGAGTTATAAAGTGTTATAACTGTCAAGGGGAAGGGCACATCGCAAGACAGTGCACTCAGCCAAAAAGGCCAAGGAGTGCTGCATGGTTTAAGAAGGGAAGTTGTTGTAGCCGAAGCTTAGGAAGTGGTCAGATATGGGATGAAGAGCAACTGCATTCTTAGCAGATCCCTCAGAATTAGAAGAAGCTCCAATTGTTAGCATGACCTATCCCCTTTTAGAATTCAGCTTTCCAAACTAAAGATTTGGATGCCCTTATGACTCGGATTGTGATGATATATCCTCGGCTAAAGCGGTTCTGATGGCAAATCTTTCAAGCTGTGATTCAAATGTCCTCTCTGAGGTACCATATTCTGATACTTATTTGACTGATATGATTAATCAAGATGTTCAAGAGATTTTGTATTCTGAATAAACATATATTGACGATTTTCAAGATAATGAGATACATAGTGATAGCAATATCATTTTGTATTCTCAATATCTGCAAGAATCAAAAGATGCCATTATTCCGGATACTAATTCTTCTGCACCAAATGATTTATTGGTTCTATCTTTGGTTGAACAAATGACTGATCATGTAGCTAATTTAGATAAGGAAAATCAGACAAATAAAATGGTAAATGAATCCTTAACCGCTGAGCTTGAGAGATATAAAGAACGTGTCGCCATTTTTGAACAAAGACAAAATGTAGATTTGAACAAACGTGGAAAATTAATAGATTCTCAAATGGACGACTTAATTCGAAATAGAAATTCAAAGCTTGCGCCTTTTCAGCAGGAGATCGATACACTTAAAGAAACTCTTTCTAATCATGTCAAAGAAAAGGAATCTTTATAAAAAACATTAACTGTTTTTAAAACAGAATCTAAAGAAAAAGAGTCTAAATACATTGACAAGGAAACTGTTTTGGAAAAACAAAATAAAGAACTGGAAATTTATTATTTGTATGATGGATCGTTTGCTATGTAAATGCATTATGCTTACGAAACCACAAGTTTTTTACGATGACACTCATAAACAAGCTCTGGGTTCATTAAAATCCGTTCATTCTTTAATAAGCTCATCGGATTATTAAACCAACATTATATGATGGTAGTGTTATAGCTAAAGAACATGATGTGATTTATGTGTTTGATGATGAAGAGACATTAATTTTGGAAGAAGAGAGTCGATAAAGATGTTTGAAATGATCCAATTTCAATAGAAAAGAAAATTAATATTTCTCCAATTGATTATTCAAAGTTGAATAAGATACAAGAAGATTTTGATAAACGTTTTGTTACACAAAAAGAATTGTCTGCGGAACAAGCTTTCTGGTTAAAACATTCTAATTATAATCCTGACACATCTGTTAAGTCACTACTCATGTCCTAGAATTGAATTCCTAGCAAATTTTTAAGGTATGTTTGGTTTAAATGAAATTTCTTAAAAAGCTTAAAATATCAGCTGGCCCAGTTTTGAAAAGGTAGTAAAAAAGAGGAACCACATCCGATGTTATAACTAACTGGGTGGGTAGGGTTTTGAACATACAAAAGCTTGTTTTGTAACTGAAATAATTCCATTTTTAAAAGTTTTAAAGGACACATTTAAAGCGTTTGATAAAACTCTTCTAGATGAAATTACTGAAGTTTAAACTGTTTTTAACCAAATGGAAGCTGCTGTTGATCAGTGTTCTGTAGACAAAAACAATCTTGAAATTAAAATCAAACAACTTAGTATTGATAATGATCAACTCTTGAACCAAATCATGTCTCAAGATATTGTGCATATTGCTGTTAATTCTGTTGATATTTGTGATATGAATAAGTCATGTGTGGATGAATGCAGTAAGTGTCTGGAACTTGAGACTGAGCTTATCAAAAAGAAAGATTTCATTGAAAAAGAGGTTTACGATAAACTTGTCAAAAGTTATTCAACATTAGAAAAGCATTGCATTTCGTTGGAATTAGCAACTCAACTTAATCAATAGATTTTTCAAAGGGACAATTCTGGTGAAAACCTAAATGCTCCCACACTTAATCAATTATTTAAAATAAATGAATTGAAAGCTCAGTCACAATAAAAAGACACGGTCATAAGAAAGTTGAAGGAAAGAATTAAATCTTTGAGTGGGAAAAAATGTGGAAAAAGTAAAGAAAGACATTGATGAGATTGAAACAATAAACATTGAGCTGGAGCATAGTGTGACAAAATTACTTTCCGAAAATGAAAATTTAAGAAAAGAACGAGAGCATTTGAAATCAATTTTTAAAGACCAATTTGACTCAATTAAAAAGACACGTGTTCAATCTAAAGAACATTATGACTCTCTAATTGCTCAAATTAATGCAAAGTCTGTTGAAAATTTGAATTTAAATGCTCAACTTCAAGAAAAGGTTTTTGCTATTGCAACATTAAAAAATAAATTAAGGAAACTTAAAGGGAAAAATGTTGTCGATTCTGCTGTTTCAAAACCTATTGCCACTATTTCTCCAGGAATGTTCATGCTTGACATAGAACCTATTTCTCATAGACTTAAGAACAATAGGGATGCCCATGAGGTTTATCTTGACAAGACTATAGAATATACTGACACCCTTCGTGGATTTGTCGAATGCGCTAGAAAACAGAATCTTAGTAAACCTTTATTAGAATCTGCTTGCATGTTTACAAAACACGTTCAAGAATTTTTAGTCTATGTCTCTAAGACATGCCCTAATTTACCAAAACCTAGTGAGAAATTAGTTTATGTCACACCACTGAACAAGGACAAAAAAGTTAGGTTTGCCAAACATGGTAACATCTCCAGAATACATTCCTAAGCAGACTGATTCTCGTAAAACCAAAGATTCTAACAAGCCTTTGTTGCCTTCTACAGGAGTAAACTCTACTACTAGTGCTAGCGGATCAAAGCCTTCAGGAAATACAAAGAAAAATAGGATCACGCGACCACCCAGTAGCAATCAGAAGAATAAAGTAGAAGAACACCCTAGGAAAGTTAAATCTAGTTTGAATAAAATGAATTCTATTTTTGAACCTATTAGTTTTGCACATGTTACGCATTCGGTGAGAAATGCTAGTTTGGGAATCTATTTGTTGCTATTTGTAAACCTATAAGTTTGTTTGATGTTAATCATGTTATGTGTCTTATTGTTATGTTAATGATGGGAATGTTGAGTTCCAAATCTAAAATCTAAACAAAATAAAATGAGTAAAGTGGAAAACCTACGAGTAAGGTGTTTACTAAAATTGGATATAGTTGAAAACCTACTAGAAGAATATTTACTATAGTTGGAAATAGGTGTCCTTTAACTAGGATTGCCTCCACTAAAGAAGTGCCTCTTAAGGAATCCACTATAAAACCAGTAATCACACCATCCCCAGAACTTAAGTAAGGTATAACTAGGAACCAAGAAAGCATCAAGATCTGTAGGGTCCAACAGCAAAGCTAAGGTTGTAAAATCTAAGACTTCTAACACTAAGGAACCCAAACAATCTTGGGGATCCACTGTTTCCGATGTTCCATCTTCTTCTCTTATTGATTGTAGGTTGTCCAAATTGTTCTGTGGTATTTGGACTCCGAATGCTCAAAGCATATGAACGATAATCGCTCTCAACTCATCAACTTCGTCAGTAAATTTTTGGGTATCGTCGAATTCGGGAATGATCACATTGCAAAGATAATGGGTTATGGAGACTATCAAATAGGAAATGTTACAATCTCTCAGGGTTATTATGTGGAAGGGTTAGGTCACAACTTATTATCCATTGGACAATTTTGTGATTCTGATCTCAAAGTAGCTTTTCACAAACCCACCTGTTTCATTCGTGACTTAGACGGTGTTGATCTACTCAATGGATCTAGGGGTTCAAATTTATACACTTTATCTATGGATAATTTGTTTCTCTCCTCTCCTATATGTCTCTTGTCTAAGGCCTCAATGACCAAGTCTTGGTTGTGGCATTAAAGATTATCTCATTTAAACTTTGATTATATCACTTCTTGTTGGGAATAAATCTTCATACGACTTAATACTGCCAACAGTACTAAAGGAGTTAGTACTGCCAGTACAAAGTTAGTACTGCCAGTATTAAGTTAGAACTGTCAATCCTATTTAATACTGCTAGTTGAAGAAGTTTGTACTGCTAAATGGTCAAAGCTGATGAACTGAAGATAAGAATGCATGGAGAATATTTCGGGATATTTAGTTTTGAATTGTAACTGATCCTAATAGATAGGCAGATATATTTGTAAAGGGCTCCTTGTATTTCTATAAAAGGAGATCCCTAGAGTAGTGATAGATAACACTTTTAGAGAAACATTTTAGAGAAAATTTGTAATAGCTTCAAGGTTTTGTAACCCCAGTACTTAAAGAGTACTCGTATTATTTATAATATTGAAGCAGTGAGATTTGTGTTTATTGTTTGTGTGTGATCGTTACTGTTTCATTCATACATTTCTCTAGAGTATCAAAGTGTAGATTCCGCATACACTTTGGTATATTTACAAAGTCTCAATCTTTGTTATTTTGGATTCTTCCAAGGTAGCAAACTCTTTATATCATAAAGAACCGATCAAATGGATGGGGGTACAAACATGTGGTATCTGAGCCTGTGCTTGGAGAAACTTTGATCTAGGGAAAATGGAGTTAGAAAATTCTCAGAACACAATGCGTTGGCAAAGCTTCCCATGCTCAAACTAGGAGAGTATGAGATGTGGGAAATCAGAACATGCAATTTCTTCCAGACTCCAAGACTATGATTATGGGAGGTGTAATTGAAAATGGGAATTCTAGGGTACCTTATTCCTGTTACAGCAAGAATCAGGTCCATCAACAGCTTGAAGATGTTATGACTGTACCTCTTACTACTGAAGAAAGATTTGCAGATTGAATGATGTCAAAGCCAGAAGTCTTCTCCTCATTGGCACTCCCAAATGAACATCAGCTTACCTTTAACCAGTATGTTGATGCTCAATCTATGTTTATTGCTATTAAAGCTCGCTTTGGAGAAATGGATGCCTACAATGGAAGACACAAAGGCCTTATTGAAGAAACAGTATGAAAAACTTCAATGCTACAAGCTCAGAATCTTTGGACTCTATCTTTAACAGGCTTCAAAAGCTTGTTAGTAGATTGGCAATTCTTGGTGTAGATACTCCTCCAGAAGATCTAAATGTTAAGTTTTTGAGAAGCTTACCTTGAAATGGGATACTCATGTCGGTAGTTGGAATAAACAAACCCGAACTTTGAACTTATGGGTTTGTTGGATGATTTTGTACATACAATTTTTAAAATTGTGGAACAAAAGGGTTAGTGAACTGTTGCTGTTAATATTGATGACAAAAACTTGGCTTTTCTAACCACTTCCAGTCCAAGCGTTTTATCACTATTAATACTGTAACTCACTGGTAGTTGTACTGGCAACACCAAGTTAATACTGCTAGTACTGAAAACATAGTACTGCTAGTCGAGTTTTAGTGATGCAAAGTTATGCCTTTTTTGTCTACTCAACCACCAGGGTCTCAACTTGTCATGAGGATTTGAGCATATATTCATGATGATGATTTAGAAGAAATGGATCTAAAGTGGAATATGGCCAACTTTGAGGTCGAGGGCAAGGAAGTGCTATCAGAGAACTGGAAGGGAAGATAATTATTATGGAGTAGTCCTGAGGGATATGACAAATCCAAGGTAGAAGGTTTCAAATGTCATAAAATGGGACTTTTTGCTAGAGAATGATAGAGTTTCCAAGAAGCAAAGACAACAGAAAGAAATTGGAACCGAGAGGAAGCTCATAAAGGCAGTATAAAGAATTGTAGATGCTTCTGAGGAAGCATTGTGTGCTATAGATGGGTGGTGGTTTTTGATTGGAGTGACTTCGGCAGAGATGAAATTCATAGAAAACATGGCTCTCATGGCATTTCACAGATTCTGAGGTTTCTTCAATTGACAAATCTTGTTTTGCAAAATTATGAAGCTCTTAAATAAAAACTTGTTATAATGATTTTACTAGCTAAATTAGAATGATACTGCTTGTAAAGCAGCTACATATAAAGTGGGTGTCAATTTTAGAAGCACAAGTAGTTAAAAATATAAAGGAATCTAAAGTTTTATTTTCTAAAGGAGATTCCTTGTTGAAAAGAAGTGTAGGTCATATGGATTATCTTATGGGGTTTGTTAAGATGAACTTGAAAAAGTTAAGGAAGGAAAAAAAGAGGGATTTTGAATTTAAGTAGCAAAAGTTTGAAAAAAATCATCTAAAGAACTTATAGATGATTTGGTAGCAAGTGGTTACTGACAGAGCAATAAAGGGTGTTTGGTTTACACTGCTGTCCCCTCACCTCATCCCTTAATTCTCAACAGACCAACACCTTTAGACTTGTTTTATTCAGGTCTTGAGGAATTCCAATCACACCTGAGGTAAAATGGGTATGACTAGGATCCAAGTTTAAAGCCAAACCAAGGTTTTGTGATAGAGAGTCAAATAATTCTAAGGAGAATACTGATGACTCTTTAACACAACAACCCAAGACTGGTACTGAAACTAGATCTGTTGTGTCTCCTCTTAAGGTAGACAAAGATTGGAAAGAAAAGCTTTTCCATCCTGCTAATAATGTTAGGTTAGAAGAACCTAAAAAGGCTAGAGAGAATCCTGATGCCCCAATTATTGAAGATTGGGTGTCAGATGATGAGGAAGAAGTTGAGTCTACCCCAAAGGTAGAAAAGAAAATACCTACTGCTACTAAGATAGAGTCAGTCAACAATGTCAAACCAAGTAGAAGAACAGTTAGGTATGCTGAGATGTATAGGTCACAGAGACCTAGGGGGAACCAAAGAAGTTGGAATGGTCAGAAATCTGATCAATTAGGATGTAATTTTGTTTTTAATAACAAAGCATGCTTTATTTGTGGTGATTTTGATCATATTCAATATTATTGTCCTAATGCTTATAAACATATGGTTCCAAGAGCAGTCTTAATGAAGACTGGCCTGAAAACTGTCAAAAATGCAAAACCTCTTAGTACTGTTAGGTCTGTTAACACTCTGCCCTGACCTGTTTGTACCGGCTGGTGTATTTAAAACTGTGTAGGCTTTATAATACTGATCAACCCAAATTCAACAGTTTCTTTGCTAGACCAAAGTTAACTTTCAAAATAAAGCACATTTAATCGGTTCAAAGGCCCTTTTTACAAGAATACAGCATTACAAAAAGGTTCTAATGTTCAAATTATTAATATGGTAGACTAAATCAAGTGTATTTACTGTTTAGGCCAAACTGTTAATACTGTTTAGGGCAAAGGGATTTATTGCTGTTAAGCCTTAGCATGTTGGGTTTGGAGAGACCCATCAAAACCACAATGGTGCATCACTAGCTTTAACAAATATAATTACAATTGAATGCAACGAGGCAGATCCAAGTCAGTAATGGCTTGGGTCCCCAAAGGTAACGTTAACTTTAAAAGTTTTGTGCGAGCCCATTCACAGCTAAATGATAAAGGATTTGTGGATAGTGGATGCTCAAGGCACATGTCTGGAAACATAGCACACCTTTCAGATTTCAAAGACTTTGATGGTGGTTTTGTTACTTTTGGTGGAGGAGCAAATGGAGGGAGAATCACTGGTAAAGGTACAATTAAAACTGACAAACTTGATTTTGAAGATGTATACTTTGTCAAAGAGTTGAAGTTCAACCTTTTTAGTGTCTCACAAATGTGTGACAAAAAGAACTATGTTCTTTTTACTGACTCTGAATGTCTTGTTTTGTCTCCCAATTTTAAGTTGCCTGATGAAAGTCAAATTCTTCTTAAAATTCCTAGACAAAATAATATGTACAGTTTTGATATGAAGAACATAGTTCCTAAAGATGGTTTAACTTGTCTAGTTGCAAAGGCTACATCTGAGGAATCAATGTTGTGGCATAGGAGGCTTGGTCATGTCAATTTCAAAAATTCAAAAACTTGTAAAAGATTAATTTGTAAGAGATGTGCCTTTTTAAAAAGGTGGGAGGAATGACCAAAACATGTTGTTGCCTTCTTTAAAGGCAAGCAACATAGAGCCTCTTGTAAGACCAAGGCCTTTTGTCCCACTACTAAGCCATTATTTATGCTACATATGGATCTGTTTGGTCCAACTTTTGTGAGTAGTTTAATGCATAAAAAATACTGCTTGGTAGTAACTGATGATTATAGTAGATTTTCATGGGTTTTCTTTTTAAGTACTAAGGATGAAAACTAGTTAAGATCCTTAAAATAACTTTATTCAAGAAATAGAAAACTCTAGTTGGGTGCGGTTAAGAAGGTTAAAATAATCAGAGATGTGACAAATGGGACGAATTTACAAACACATGTGTAGATGAGTTCCTGTAGAGAAAAAGGTTGTCAATGAGGATATAGTGTAGCAAGGACAACCTCAGCAAAATGGTGTAGCTGAAAAAAAGTAATAGGACTCTTATTGAGGGCTGTAGAACAAGTGTTAGCAGATTCTAAGTTACTATAACATTTTGGGCTAGAAGCAGTTTATACTGCTTTGCTATGTAACAAAATAGGGTTCTTAGTAGTCAAGCCTCACATAGACTCCTTATGAACTCTTTAGGGGGTATATTAAAACAGCTATAGGCTTTATGAAGCCATTTGGAATGTCATGTTACTAATTCTTAATACCTTAGATAAGTTGGGCCCACCCCACCCAGGTTTGATGGTTAAAAGTGATGTAGGTTTCTTTGTTGGGTATTTCCTTAAGTAGCATAGCTTTTAGGGTTTACAACATTGAACCAGGCAAAGTTCAGGAAAACTCTGGCATGTTGGGTTTTTAGTGAATTAAACCTTACATGTTAGAAGGAAATGGTCCTAAAGTGGCGTTTGTTGGATCTTGATTCTCTACCCAAATCCATGTATTTGTGCAGTGGTTTTGCGAGGGTCTAGTGTCTATGGTTTTGCAGGTAACAACAAGTAGTTTCTTGAGGCCAGCACACACCATTGCTACAAGATCTTGATGGTTTTATCATGCACCATTGGGAAGGTATGCGTCTTACTTTGAAGATGACTTCACCGCTTTGCCTGTTGCTGATGCACAAAATACAAGATCATGATGTGAACTCTGATGATTGCAGTTTCTGGATTAGAGGGTATTAAGATCAACAAGTTAATACCTTCAGTCCACTAGTTAGTACTTAGGTAGTTAGAGAAATTAGTACTGCTACTCCTGAAGTTAATAATGCTACTTAGGTCGGATTGGATTGGGACCTATTCCTTACAACTAAAGTACTCAAGAGGAGGATCTAGGCTTTGTTTTGGGGAATCTTTACACACATCTTTTTGCAGTTTAGGCCACTCCTCATTACAAGCACATATTCACAAGGTATCATCAATTGATATGTGATTGGTGATGTGCAGTCTTTGTTCATCACAAAAGGTTGAAACAACTTCTTATTCTGAACTAGGATTTCTTGGTGCCATTTATGAAAGGAAGACTACTCCAAGTGACTTACATAATGCCTTTTTTGCATTATTTCTTATCTCAAGAAGAATACCAAAGAGAGGAGTTTCTAAATCTCTTATTGATCCTGCTTGGGTAAAAGCAATGCAAGAGGAACTCCTACAGTTCAAGCTACAAAATGTATGAGTTCTTGTTGATTTTGCCAAAGGGTCATAGGGCTATTGGTACAAAGTGGGTCTACAGAAACAAGAAAGATGAGAGAGGGATTGTTGTAAGGAACAAAGCAAGACTTGTTGCCCAAGGACATACACAAGAAGAAGGTATTGACTATGATGAAGTTTTGCACCAGTGGCTAGAAATTGAAGCCATAAGAATCTTCTAGCTTATGCTTCTTATAATAGGTTTTACGGTCTACCAAATGGATGTTTAAAAAGTGCTTTACTATATGGTCCAAATTGAAGAAATAGGTGTATGGTATGCCAAACTCTCCAGGCTTTGAAGATCCTGACTTACATGATAAAGTTTATAAAGTTGTGAAAGCTATATATGGACTTCATCATGCACCTAGGAGCTTGGTTGACACATTGGCCACCTTATCTTTTTGAGCAATGGATTTCAAAGAGGCAAAATTGATCAAACTTTATTCATCAAAAGTCAAAAGGGGCACATACTGCTTGTTCAAATCTATGTAGATGACATAATTTTTGGATCCACCAAAAAGGAGCTTTGTGAAGAGTTTGAGAAGCTTATGAAGGATAAGTTTCAGATGAGTTCTATGGGTTCATCATCCTTCACCACTGAAACACATTCTTTTTGGGGCTGCAGGTTCCAACAGTAAGAAGAAAGGCATCTTTATCAGTCAAGAATTCCTTGTCCATGAAATTTTGAAAAAATGTTCAACTACACAGATGTGATGTCTGCCTTCACTCCCATGATTGGAAAAGCCATTGGTTAAAGATGCAGAGGCTGATGAGGTTGATGAACATCTTTATAGATCTATGATTAGATCTTTGATGTATCTTACATAACATTAGACCAGATATCATGTTTTTGCAGTTTGTTGCATGTGCTAGGTTTCAAGTTTCCACCAAAAACTTCCAATCTTTTAGCTGTCAAACGATTCTTTAGATACTTTAAAGGCAAACCATACTAGGTCTTGGTACGCTAAGGGATTCTCCATTGGATGTTAGTTGCTTCTACCACCAAATATTGGTAAGTGATCTTGCTGGAAGCCTACATTAATAGGGGAAGTCAACCACTGGAGTTGTCAATTTTTGGGGGGAAATAGGTTAATTTCTTGGCAATGACTAGAAGAAACAAATGTGGTTGCACCACTCAACTAACTGAAGCTGGAATTTGTGGCATGCCTGCAAGTTGGCTGTGGACAAGTTCTCTGATCAAAACCAATTGTTGATTATGGGTAAATTTTTTTGAAACACTGTTTTTTATAATTGACAATACCAGTACTTATGTATTATAGATAAATCCTGTTCAACACTCTAAAACAAACATAAGAGATTTAGGCATCACTTTATATAGAGATTGTATACTAAAAAAGTTGATTCAAATGGCTAAATTTGATACTCAACTATGTAGCTGATCTTCACTTCAAAAAGGGTTTTCGATGCATGATTGATTTCAGTAGTATTGGTTTCATGTATTGGAATGCTCAATCCCTAGGGCATAAATCTCTTGTTTGTTTTTTTTGTAAAGTTTGTAAAATGTTAGTACTGTTAGGTATTTGCTCAATTAATACTGCTAGATGTATACTTAGTACTGCTTGTTATTATTTAACACTGTTTGTTAATAAACTGTTGCTTATAGTTAGTACTGCTAGTTTTATTTAACACTGTTTGTTAACACTGTTGCTTAAAATTAGCACTGCTAGTTAACACTGTGTGTTAAAACTGTTGCTTATAGTTAGTACTGCTGGTTACTTCTATGTATTTTTGTTAATCTTGTGAATAACACTTAATTACGTAAAAACATGAAACCATGTTTAGATAGGTTTTTTGGTGTTTAAGTAACTTTTTCAGGATAAACAATGAGGTGTCATATAGGTTACTCTTATGGTATATTGAGGGGAGGAAACATGTTTTGGCTGTTCTAAAGTGTTGGGTTGTTACACACATACCACAATATGGTCATCAATACACCAATGTCTAATTGAACATCATGAATTGATAGTCCATGAGCAACGGCTCCTGGTTAAAGGACTTTCCAAATCCGTTGATAGTGATAGTTTACTTAATCAAAACTTATAATGGTCTTCAATGCTCCATGTTATTACAATGCCGCATTGGCTTAGGTCCAGAGCAAAACGGCTACTGGTAAAGACTTCTAAATCCGTTTTATAGTTGCGTAGTTTTTTACTCAAAACTTATGGTTATCATGCACCATATTTTTTTTTCTTAATGAAGAATGGCTAGTCAAGCTTAACGGCTATTGGTAAAGACTCCTCAAATCCATTTTATGGCTGGTAGTTTGCCAAAAAACTAAACTTTGTGTGAATTGTGTGCTAAAAAAAAGAGAGAATTGGTGAGCTCTAAAAACAGAAACGAGAGCTGTGTGAAAAATAGAAAGAGATGCAAAGTGAGCCAAAAGGAATTGAGAGATGAATTGTGAGACTAAAAAAAAACAGAAATAAAATCTTGTGTGTTGTTGAAGCTTGTGTCTCTGCATGTCTAGGCATAGTTGTATAAACCTATGGTACATCAAAAACTTATGAGGACTAGAGATGTTAGACACCATGTGTTCAAATATCATCCTAGAAAATTTAAACTTTCTATTGGTGGCTAAAAAAATGACAGCAGCTGCAATATTACTACTAAACTGCTCCCAAGCAGTCTTCTTTGGGCTTAAACAATGAAGAATATTATGAATAAGAAACCTCCATTGAGGTGAAAATGCACCTTTTTAAAAGGTTAACTTATCTGAGTCAGTAGTATAGCCCATAAGCGCCAATTGCTCAAATATCTCTGTAGTTGGAAGAGAGGTAATACCATCTTGATCAGCTAGCTTGAGATGGCGCCGTAAAGAACCTTCGGTGATAGACAGTGTGTGACCATCAATAGTAGCATTGATCGTAACATGGTAGCATTTCTGGAAAAATCTACGGGAAGTGCAGGGTTTCATCAGATCATAGATTTCATCACTCGAAGTCACATTTATTATGCACTTACTAAGAAGCCAGAGGTGTGTGTATCCTTTATAAAACAATTTTGGAGGTCTGCTGAGGCTTTGACTGATGGTAATGGCGACGTCAAGATTAATGCTACTATTGATGGACACTCACTTTCAATCACTGAAGGTTCTTTACGGCGACATCTCAAGTTGGATGATCAAGATGGTATTACCTCTCTTCCAACTACAGAGATATTTGAGCAATTGGCGCTTATGGGCTATACTACTGACTCAGATAAGTTAACCTTTCAAAAAGGTGCATTTTCACCTCAATGGAGGTTTCTTATTCATAATATTCTTCATTGTTTAAGCCCAAAGAAGACTGCTTGGGAGCAGTTTAGTAGTAATATTGCAGCTGCTGTCATTTGTTTAGCCACCAATAGAAAGTTTAATTTTTCTAGGATGATATTTGAACACATGGTGTCTAACATCTCTAGTCCCCATAAGTTTTTGATGTACCCTAGGTTTATACAACTATGCCTAGACATGCAGAGACACAAGCTTCAACAACACACAAGATTTTATTCTGTTCCATCTCTAACAATGAAGGTTTTTAGCAATATGAAGAGATCCACCAAGGGATTTTCAGGCCAGGATGTTGCTCTATTTCCCACTATGTTAGATGATACTGAACCCTCACCTTCCCCTTCTAGAATCACATCTTCACCTTCCCCTACACCTTCACCTTCACCTGAACCATCTCCTACTCAACCATCACCTACTCAACCCACACCTACTCAACCCTCACCTACACAACTTTCACCAACACAACCTGGTACAGAATACCATCTTCCTACACCCCATGACTCACCTCTCCATGTTGTTCACTCACATGGAAGTGATGAGGGTAGTTTGAAACTTCAAGAATTGATGAATTTAGTTACCACTCTTTCTGACAGGATTGGAGTTTTAGAGGCTGACTTGTTGAAGACAAAGAAAACCTACAGTTCTGCTTATACCAAGCTTATTCTCAGGGTCAAGAAGCTAGAGTCTCAGATAAAGATTGGGAAAGCAAGGAAACAAACTAGGGTTGTTATTTCAGATGATGAAGCCTTTGAAGATGATTCTTCCAAACAGGGGAGGAAGTTTTCTGATGAAGAGGTTCAAGAAAAAGCAAGTACTGATACTGAATTATTTATTCAAGAAGTGACTCCAACTGAAGTCATTCAAGATCAAGAGGGCAGTGGGAAAGCAAGTGATGAAGTTAGTACTGCTGGTTTGAAGAAAGGTCCTGTTAGTGAAGAAGTTCCAACAGTTAGTACTGCTGAGGTAAACCTTAGTACTGCTGGAGGAACTGTTACATATTCAAGAAGAAGTGCTGAGAAAAGATCAAGAAAAGATAAAGGAAAAGCCATTTTGATAGAGGAAGAGCCTAAGAAGAAGTCTAAGAAGGACCTTGAACAAGAACAGTTAAGTTATGCTGAAGCAATTAGACTTGAAGAGCAAATGAATGAGGAACAAAGAGCTCAAATTGCTAGAGATGAGGAGATTGCTAGACAGTGGGATGAAGAAGAAAGGAAAAGAGCTATGGATGCAGCTAAGTCTACAAAGAAGATTGACTGGAATGATCCTTCAGTCATTAGATATCATTCTCTTAAAATGAAGCCAAAGACAATTGCCCAAGCTAGAAGGAATATGATCAAATATTTGAAGAACCAAGGGAATTACAAGATCAGTGACTTCAAGGGAATGTCTTACAATGACATCAGGCCAATCTTTGAAAAGATTTGGGATTTTAATCAGAATATTAAGCCTATGGATGCAGAGCAAGGAAGTAAAAAGCAAAAGTCTCCTGAAAAAGAAAGGTCTACTGAAAAGATTGTGGAAGAAGAGGTTGTTACACAAGAGGAAAGGGAAGAAGTTGTTAAAGAACCTGGAGCAAAGAGAAAGAAGTCCATTCCTAGAAAAAGCACAAGGAAGAGACAAAAGATGGAGGAAGATTCAGAGAAAGAAGAACTCAAAGAATTTTTAGACATCATACCAAGAGAAGAGGTTCCTATAGAAGTTGAATCCATATCTACAAAGTTTCCAATTGTGGATTGGAAGTCTTATGTTTTGACTGACACTTTCATGTATTATCAAGTATTCAGAGGAGATGGAAGCTCAAAGAATTATAAGATTTTTACTGAAATGCTAGGAGATTTTGATAGACATGATGTGGAGGAATTGTACAGACTTGTTAAGGAAAGGTATAGGGCTTCAAGACCAGAAGGGTATGATCTCATGCTTTGGGGAGATTTGCACACTATGTTTGAGCCAAATGCAGATGATGAGTTATGGAAGAATCAGCATCAATACAATCTGCTAAGCTGGAGCTTGTATGATTTCTGTGGTATTCATATTTTGTTGATGGACAATGGATTGGCAATTCATATGTTAACAGAGAAAAAGTATCCTTTAAGCCAAGAGATGTTAACAAAGATGTTAAGCAGAAAATTGGAGGTAGATCATGAGAGTTCACAGGCATTTGAACTCCTCAGGTTTATAAGATCCCAAGTGCATAAGTGACAGAATTGTTTGAAAGAATCATCTGAAGAGAAAGAAGAGTAGAAGAGTTTATTCAGAAGAAACTTGATGATTTGAAGGACAATCACAAGTTTAGGGGAGGATTGTTAGGAATAAATCTTCATATGACTTAATACTGCCAACAATACTAAAGGAGTTAGTACTGCCAGTACAAAGTTAGTACTGCCAGTATTAAGTTAGAACTGCCAATGTTACTTAATACTGCTAGTAGAAGGAGTTTGTACTGCTAAATGGTCAAAGCTGCTAAACTGAAGATAAGAATGCATGGAGAGTATTTCGGATATTTATATTTGAATAGGCAGATTATAAATATTTGTAAGGGCTTCCTTGGTATTTCGCTAAAAGAATCCCAAGAGTAGTGTAGATTAGAAACTGTTAAGAAGAGATTGAGAAAATTTGCAAAGCTTCAGAAGGTTTTTTAACCCTAGTACTTCAAGAGTACTCGATTAGTTAATAAATAGCATGCGTTTTTGGTCATGGTGTGTTAGTGTCATTACTGTTCCATTAATAAACTTCTCTAGAGTATCAAAGTGTAGATTCCGCATACACTTTGATAGACATACAAAGTCTCAATTTTTGTTATTTTGGATTCTTCCAAGGTAATAAACTCTTTATATCATAAAGAATCGATCAAGGCGTGGGATTAACAAGCCCCTAGGTCTCTGTGACCTATACATCTCAGCATACCTAACTGACCTTCTACTTGGTTTTACAGTTTTAACTGACTCTTTCTTAGTAGCAGTAGGTACATCAGTTTTCTTTTCTACCTTAGGGATAGACTCAACTTCTTCCTCATCATCTGACACCCAATCTTCAATAATTGGGGCATCAGTATTCTCTCTAGCTTTTTGAGGTTCTTCTACCCTGACATGATTAGCAGGATGGAAAAACTTTTCTTTCCAAGCTTTGTCTACCTTAAATGGAGACACAACAGAGCTAGTTTCAGTAACAGTCTTGGGTTGTTGTGTTAAAGAGTCATCAGTATTCTCCTTAGAATTATTTGACTCTCTATTACAAACAGTGGTTGGCTTTAAACCTGAATCCCTAGGACCATACCCATTTACCTCAGGTTGTTTGAATTCCTCAAGACCTGAATAAGACAAGTCTAAAGGTGTTGGTCTGTTGAGAATTAAGGGATGAGGTGAGGGGACAGCAGTATAACCAAAACCCCTTTTGCTCTTGTCAGTTACCTGACTTGCTAACAAATCATCTAAGTCTTTAGATGATTTTTCAAACTTTGCTAGCTTAAATTCAAACCCCTCTTTTTCTTCCTTAACTTTTTCAAGTTCAGTCTTAACTAATCCCATTAGATAATCCTTATGACCTACACTTCTTTTCAACAAAGCAATCTCTTCAGAAAACAGGACTTCAGATTCTTTATATTTAACTACTTGTGCTTCTAAAATTGACAGACCTCTTTTATATGTAGCTGCTTTAAAGGCAGTATCATCTAATTTAACTAGTAAATCATCATACTGTTTTTTAAGAGCTTCATAATTTTGCAAACAAGATTTATCATTTGATACCTCAGAATCTGTGAATGCCATGAGAGCCATGTTTGCTTGAATTTCATCCTCTGCCATGTCACTCCAATCAAATCCAGCACCATCTATAGCACACATTGCCTTTTCAGAAGCATCTTCAATCCTAACTGCCTTTGATGAGCTTCCTTGGTTCCAATTCCTGTTTTCTTTACTTCTTGGTGCTCTACATTCTCTGGCAAAATGTCCCATTTTATGACAGTTGAAACATTCTACCTTAGATTTATCATATCCAGCAGTACTACTTCCATCAATGATGATCTTCCTTCCAGTTCTTGATAGAAAGTTTCTTGCCCTCATGCTCATCATGTCGAAAAAGATTTGTTGACAATGCACTGCCGCCTCTAAAATATCATATGCATCTTCATTATCATAATGCAATACAAAGGCACTCATGTGCCCCGTCGTACTAAACTAACTTGCAAAAACATCACAACAGAACCCTCAAAACGTATTTAAAAATGATTCTTACTCATTCTACAGATATGTACACCTTAAAACGGGTCGAAGGGAGTAATAGATTATGGTAAGGTTCCTATACATACAAAACGAATCCAATCATCTATGGAAAGCTAAACTCAAAAATCATATCCATGTGAGGCAACTAATATTTACAGATTTGAACTGATTTTGTTTGAATTACTTACTGGTAAAGAAGATTTCGACATACCTGTTGTGTGATGCCAAGTGTCTGCATATAGCTGCACTCCTACGACATATTCTATAAAGTTAAAAAGCAGATTAACAGTGTTTAAAATGAAGGTTTGAGGGTATCTGGGATTACTCATTTTTTTAGCACATTTCAAATTGAACTTAAAACTTTTTTAGTACTATAAGTTATTAGATATATATTTATTAATCCACTATAGTGTTGGCCCATGCAGGTGTGTACAAAAAACATACTTGATGATGTAGATCCCCACTTGCTGGCCGCGTCTGGGAGCTATGAAAAGTATTGGCGACTCACCATCATCTTCCTCACTGACATTAATCATCCATTAGGTAGCTCGTTGTTTTTTCCTCTTTATGCCATAAGCCAATGCAAAACAACCAAGAATTGAGCATTTATCGCTTTGAAAAAACTAAAACACAACAAGTAACGGTTACAAATTGGGTAACTGGTGAGACCAGATATATGTACACAGTTTGCGTTATTAATGTTTTGCACTGATTTGCATTTAGATAATTTTATGCAAAAAAGCGATTCACAAATAGCTAAGTTCAATGGCCCATTGCCAATATAAGGCGGGATATCCTATGAAGATACATTCGTTGTTGGTGTGTGTTGATCCCACGCCTTGATCGAATCTTTATGATATAAAGAGTTTGTTACCTTGGAAGAATCCAAAATAACAAAGATTGAGACTTTGTATGTATACCAAAGTGTATGCGGAATCTACACTTTGATACTCTAGAGAAAGTCTATTAATGGAACAGTAATGACCACAAACAAACAATGAACACAAAACTCACTGCTTCAATATTATTAAATAATACGAGTACTCTTGAAGTACTGGGGTTACAAACCTTGAAGCTATTACAAATTTTCTCTAAAATGTATCTCTAAAAGTTCTATCTAAAACAAAACTTAGGATCTCCTTTTATAGAAATACAAGGAGCCCTTTACAAATATATCAGCCTATCATTAAGGTTCAGTTACAATTCAAATATGAATATCCGAAATACTCTCCATGCATTCTTATCTTCAGTTTAGCAGCTTTGACCATTTAGCAGTACAAACTCCTTCTACTAGCAGTATTAAGTAACATTGGCAGTTCTAACTTAATACTGGCAGTACTAACTTTGTACTGGCAGTACTAACTCCTTTAGTACTGTTGGCAGTATTAAGTCATATGAATATTTATTCCTAACAGTGTGGTTTGCCAAGTTAAACAGCAGACCAAGCGTTGGCCATTCTTTCGGCAGTTTAAGGGGCATTTGGGATTACTTGTTTCTTCTGCTTATGCAATAGTCTAAGTACGTATAAGCTGCTTGAATATGAGCACTTCAAGAAATATATTTCTGTTTATTTTGTTCAATCAGATTCATATAAAAAAAGTTTTAGGTTGAACATGATAAGAATAGTTTTTGTTTCATCTCAAAGCAACTTCATACTTGGTTACCAAAATTTGCTTATTTCACCTCAAAATAACTAGATAAGCAAAAAGTTTGGATAACATAAAAATGCTTATGTTATAATATCAGTGACATGGGGGAAAGAAAAGTAACAAAAAACGTTGATATATACCAATTATGCTGATGAAACCTTCCTGGCGCTAACCGGCAGCATCGTCATAAAATCCTCTTAAGCACGCTTAACCACATCTTTTGCACCCGCTAATCTCCTGGTCGCAATCTGCGACACGTGAACCCACTGATCCTTCTGTTTCATGTAATCTCGATCACCGTTTGTTGATGAGCATCCATCTACATGAAAGTAACGCAATTGTTAAATTTCAACTAACCTTTTTAGCATAATTCAGCCATAAATCTTATTTAGCATAATCCTATAATCGAATTCAAAGGGCCCACTTTATTGTTTGTAAAATTTATAGAAGACAAACACTATATCTTCATTTAAAACGATAAGGTTGGCAAACTAAAAATAATCCCACATACAAACAGAAACTGATATCAAACAACAATAAAATTCCTAACAACAACGAACATACCCATTGAATAAATTTTAAATCTTTTAAGATACCCATCAATACAAAGTGATAAAAAATAATCTTTAACATACCCATCAATCAAAATCAATAAAAAACATACCCGTTAATAAAAAAATCAAATCTTCAACATACTAATTAAAAAAGTACAAAACTGAAAAAAAATTGTTCTTCAATTCTATAATAGATAGAGCAGTGTAGTTGTGGCATTCTAATCTAAGATCACAATCAAAATCTAAAACTGAAAATTTAGATAAAAAAAAAATCCCTAAAAAACATTAAAAACATTATATATACATTTTCCCCTATTTACAAAATCGAATAAAAAAAACCCTAAAAATATGTAAGAACACTTTACAATAGAAACTTAATCAGGAGAAAATAAACTTACATAACCGATTTCGATTTAGATAGAAGTTGTTGCTGCAAATTTTTTTCAAGCATTGCTATTTTGGTTATGTAGTATTTGATAAGCATAACACAATGTGCATGTCTTGGTTTGTGTGTGTTTTTTGTTTGGTGTAAAAAATGGGGGGGGTGGTATAACCCTAGGTACGGCCTGTGTGTGTGGTGTGTATCACTATCTAAATTCATAGAGGGAGAAAGATTGGGAGAAGAGGACTCGAAGAGAAAGAGATGAAGAGAGAAGAAGTGGTTGATATGAGGTGGGATGGGTTATAATAACATTAATTGAGAGGCGTCACACTTAAACAATATCGAATCGGGTCAGGCAGGTGTTAAGGCATTTATTTTTACCATGGTGATCCTGGGGGATTACGAGTTGTAAACCGCGCTTCGCTGCGGGACGTTTGTTAGTTGTTTGATATTATCGTTAGTCTAATGGCGAGTTACAAGTACCACATATTTTCACCTTATGGGCTACTAGTCGCTCGATCATCTACTGAAATAATATACATCATAAGGTTGTGTGTGGTGCAAATGTTATTCAAACAACTACAAAACATTGATTTCTTTCATCGTTATATATTGAAGTAGAATCGTATGGCATCACCCTGTTATTAGAGCCTGATCCGGCGAGCTAATTTGTTGGCGTCATTTAATATTACAAAGATTCAATCTTGAACACAGTATCGACAAAAACCTGTTGCAATTCTTAATGTTAATAAGTCAATATGATGACAGGTTATCGCTACAGTAAACAACTCGTTAGGGGATCGACTGCGTTAGCGGGAAAAAAGGAATATTTGTCTCGTTTTCATATTACTTTACGTAAGGCAATCCACAATATGTTCCATTATCCTTTTTATCGAAACTCTTTGATTCGTCTATGAACAATCTAAATGATCAATGAAATTTTTTTTTATGACCGCATTGTATTGTTCCTCATTTCGGACACCGTTTTGCGGCTAAATCTACATAAAGCGAACACAATAAAATTTGAAAAGAGCACGTAATTACTCATTTATGTCCAGATTCAAATTACATATCTTATCAAAAATTTTTTTTTGGTTTTTTTAAGACAGTGGGGCAAGGTCTTCAAAGCAGAACAAACAAAGGAGTCATAGTCTTATTAAAACTAGCATATTATCAATCCTTAACGGTGCTTTGTGATCTTAATTAGATAACAACAACTTTGAGGTCAAACTTTAAAATATTCAAATTTGATGTTTGATTTGATAATGATTAAAGGAGAATACATCCCTTCTTTCTAATGCCTTAATACGTAGTGCGCTTATGATATTTTTATCTAAATAATTACAATTTTTATCACATCTATTTACAAAATATTAGTCCATTTAACCTCAAACATCAATGCAGCTGTGTGTTGAAATTAAGAAGATTCGAACATAAAATCCTTTAATAACTTCCATTACTCAGAAATGAATAGAATATAAAAACAATATTTATCAAAATAATTTTTCAATTCCACAGCGACTGCAACAATTCTTACTTGAAACATTTTGGGGGGGGGGGGGCCCCTTTTCTTTTTATTTTACAATATTTCAACACGCACAACAATGAGTACACAACACTTATATGACCTTATATTCTATCAATCTCGCGAAAATAGTTTTTGGATTAGAGTATGCAACTTTAGCTTCGTATATAGATCCTACAGCAAGTGGATTGATCAAATGTGACATTTATCAGATTAGTTTAAGCTAGACACATTGAAAGGCCATTTCAAGCAAATATGTTGATTTGTTTAATCATGTGATTCCTTTGAACCGACAAGTAGGAACAAAAGTGTAAGGAAGTAACACTTGATGACTGCACTTACGTGTTCTCTTAATACGTTGCACTTAACCTTGAAGCCACTAAATGTAAATGGAATGATCATGTTGGTTGGACCTAGCTTCATAGAACATCTCGACCCTTTTATGTGGTCATCACAATTTTTGATGATACTTTGATAGATGGGGAGAGGTTCCATGGTTTCACACCTGCTTCAAAATAACCATTAAAAAACTAATGAGATACAAAGACAACTTGAAATTCAGATGGTAACTATTGGATGAAATATAAAGTTCTGAGATTATGTTAGGGATCCTTCCTAATCTGTTCCAACCTCTTTTTTGCTTCTAAGAACAAAAGATTACATATTTGGTGTGGACCTGATCTAATACATAGCATATATACATGCCAATTGTTCGACTTCACGTTCTCGTTCAGGACAGGCTGCTACAACATGGGCCAACAACCCTAGCTGGAACCAAAGCTCATATTTATATCTATTAAATTCTACTCGCTAAACTATTTGCTAGAAAAAGATAAGTTCAAAACGCATCATTATAGAAAAGATTTTTTTAAAATGAATGTAAAACCAAAACGATGAGTGTCTTAGTGTCTTATAACCTTATCCAACCACTCCTTGTTGCTACTGCAGCCTAATCCAATTACACCTTATTGTTGCAGAAGCCTAATCTAAGCACATCTTATTGGGGCACTTGTATTATCTGAACTAACTTTATTTCTACGGTTGCTCGCTCCAAACACCCCTCATTTCTACATATACATTTTTTATGCAGCATTAGAATTATTCAGGCACAATCATGAACAACCAATAACGAAAGGAACGCAGAAATAAATATTCCAACCCGAAATATATTAACCCGAAAACTAAACTCAAGATACTTATGTAATGATAAAGATAAAACCATTAGAAAACTTTACCGATTAATTAAGGAGACGGTGCAGTCCTACGGATTAGCACTATAAGTTAGCAAGCTCAAGGACCCTGCAAACGAAATGATATAACCATATTAGCATTTCTAAATGTTCATATACATATCATGATGAAATATAATACTTATAAGCAAACTGCAAATACATAGCTCAAGCTTCAAATTGTTCTTTTTAATCTCGTTGGAAGATTTCAATTTCCTGGAAATATGTATAAATAAACAGAAAATTAGTTAGAAAATATAAGCTATTAGAGAGAGGAAGAAGCGGTGTCTTCAGTGTTGGCTTACATATTCAGAATGCGATGCACTTCTAGAATGTTCGAATTTAGATAGTAATGAGTGGCAGGTGTAGCTGTTAGCTAAAGACCTAGAGCACGGTAAAGATATGAGTTTTGTAGGTCTATATTTTTTAAGAGTTGAAACTGCTGGTTTTCAGAATGTGGCGTACCTTCGTATTTCTTTGTTACCCAGGTTGAGCTCACGGCTATCACGACTCGTTCAGCGTCCCGGAATAACGCACCATAATGTTTGCATGCACACGTACGTTTTCCCAAGCGTAGATATTCTGCTAGTATTCCTGTAATAGTAGGAATATAAGCATGATGTTTTGACAACATATATACATAGATAGAAGTATCAGATACTATAAAGTGTGGGAATTTATTTACTTTGGGATATCTCGTTAGCGCGTTTTCCAAGATTAGGTTGGCTATTGGCTTATATATGTTCATTCTGACATAGTAAACTTACATAAGCCGAAAAGTTTCAAAATAAGCCACAAAGAGTGAACTTATGAAACATAAGCGCAAAAACAAATAAGCCATAAGCCCGCTATATAAGCTGAAACAAACACCCCTAAGCCATAAACTCAAAAGCCTAATCCATAATTTCCTAAATTAACTATATCATGAGTTCCTAAACCCCTGCTTTTTTCCTATAAACATATCGACTCAGAGCTATTAGAAATTATTCAATTTGTGAAGTCTTTTGGTCTTTCTACATACTCAGAAAACAAACTTAAAAAAATTGAACAACCCATACAAAGAAATAAAATCTTACTAACAAAAAAATCAATAATTATATATACCTTAAGGCTCTCATAATTAACTTCATTCTTCTCATCTCCATCTCTCATTCTCCAGAGTCCAAAAAACCTATTTCAACACACAATAGGTAGATTTGTTACAAACCATTTTCATTGAGGCTCATGTAATATTTCAAGGCGCAATGAAGCGTTCGTAATCACAATGGATCGTAGGTAAATCATAACTAAATCAGTTGACATAAATCATAAGTAAATCTGTTGACCTAAGTTGCAACAACATTCACCCATAACATCATAAACCCATCCTATTTTCCACATTTCACCTATGCTTGCACCCAAAGATTGAAACCTGTAATCCTTGACTACTCGACTACTGGATGCAATTTCCAAAACATTTTTTCATAAATATTTCAATTCACAATCAAGCACCCTAAAACACCTATCTATAAGACCATGATAATGACAAATAAGGAACCTTTGTAGCCTTGTGTAGCCTGTGTGCACTGTGGCTGCAACAATATTACTCGAATGACACAAACAAACCTAAATTCCAACTATCAAAACAAAAAACTAAAACCCCTATTTATTTTTTTATAAATTTGATGTTTAACTTTATAAAACCTCTTCCCTATGTATGCAACATAATCACCCTATCATTGTAATCAATAGACACATCATTAAAATCAGCTTAAATGTATGAAAAACCAAAAATTAAAAAGAAGTGATGGCTTGGTCTTACCCGACATTCTCTTCTTCTCAGGATCTCAAATCTTATCTCATATAGTTTCCTAAAACAAAAAACACAAAACAACCAAAAAAAATTAAGGTATAATTAAAATTAAGATTTTCCCCAATATCAAAAGAAAAACCTCGTACCTGCAGTTTGAAGCAACCAATGCAATTCTTTTTGTAGGTGAAAAGATTAAAGACAATGCATAAGAATTACTGTAGCATTGAAAACAATAGGGCGGTGGTCCAGTTTGTATTTGAAGAAGAAGATGAAATGTTGTGTGATAGATGAGTTCTGATGGTGGGAAGAATTTGGTAGAAGAAGGTGGACACGTACCTTATGATCTGGACTGGATTCAGACATGTGTAAAAGTTATAAAAATATATTGGATATGCATATAAAAGACACGTATTTGTTATGCTTTTGAGTTTGGAGGACACGTGTGATACAGATGAGAGAAAAGATACCCAAATAACACACGAGTCGGGCCGGGTTATGCATTTAATGCATTTAAGGCAAACCTCGGGGAAGCAATCTTGGCTTTTAATATAATAGTATAATTTCTTATATGATAATTGAAGGTATGCTTGGCTCAGTTGGCATTTGCTAACTTGCTAAATTCACCTTCGAGAGGTCATGAGTTCGATACCTGCAGAGGGGTTTATCCCCCTCATAACCTGACCCGATCCAGACCCGGCCCATGACCCGATCCAGACCCGGCCTATTACCAGACCCGACCCGGCCCATTACCCGACCTGACCCCGCCTGTTGACTGGCTGTCAACCACGGTTGACCGATGGTCCGGCGGTGGTCCTCCACCGTTGACTGTCGCTGGCCACCATTGACCGCTGCCGTTGACCGGTGGTCCGGCGGTGGTTGACTGGTCGTTGACCTGCCACGTGGCTTGCCACGTCATGGCGTCTGGCCAATCAGAGGCTGCCACATGGCACTTCTAATCATTAGGTACGAGGTATATTCATGGTATTGCAGGTACGAGGAAGGTTCTGGTAGCACACGTGTCGAGCGTCGATTGGTGGATCGGGATATATTGCAGCTGGCAACAGCTGGTACACGCTTTGGGCTGAAATGACGAAAATACCCCCCATCTTTGTGCTATGACGCGTCAGAATGGCTTGAAAGGACGAAAATGTCCCCACCTACTTTGGGCTATAAATCTAACGCAACTGTGCATTTCGAAGGGGGAGTTAGAAATTTAGTTTATTTTCAATATAGTGTAGGAGTAGTGTAGCTTATTTTTATGTCTTTTAGCTTATTAGTTTGCTTATTGTAAAAGCTTTTATAGCTTATTTAGCTTATTGTAATCCACTCTTTTTAGCTTATTAATGAAGATGTTTTGAAGATTGAAGTGCTTATTTTCTTATGGCTTATTCTTTTTCTAATCCTCTATTTTCTTTTTAAGCTTATTTTAACTTATTGTTGCTTCTAGCTTTCTCCTAGCTTATTTCTTACTTCAAATAAGTCTTTCTTTGGCTTATTAGATTTAGATCTAAGCTCATATTATTCAAATAAGCTTTTGCTTATTTCATTTTCTTTTCTTATTTGGTTGCTTATTTCTTGATTAAGCTCGATTCGAATGCTAAAAAAAGGTGTCATGAGTCTTCTACTCCACTTATTCATTAAGTCTTGAGCACCTTTATCTTCGAGAGCTTATTATTTAGCTTATTTAATCATAAAGTTCTAAACTTTACTAGTTTTTCTTATAGCTTATTAAGCTAGGGCTTATTTCGAAGGGTACTTGTAGCCAGTGTTGCAAAAATCGGCCTAGGCGGCCAATTAATCGGCGCCTAGGCGCTAGGCGGGGATTAACCGCCTTGATTTTCACTAATCAGCCTTATTAATCGTTTTGGTCAAAAATCGGTCAACATACGGATTAATCGGATAAAAATCGGCCAAATCGGGCATAAATCGGCCGAATCGGACAAAAATCGGCTAAATCAGCCAACTCGGTTACGGATAGAAATCGGCCATATCGACGATTAATCAGCCAAATCGGACAAAATAGGCTAAATCGGGAAAATTAGGCGTATATTTTCAAATTTTTATAATTTTATATGTAAAAAGTCCAATCCGATTAATCCCCGATTAATCGCTAGGCGGTACCCGACCGCCTAGCTAGCGCCTAGCGATTTTTGCAACTTTGCTTGTAGCTTATTTGAGAAGTGGCTTATTTATAACCTTATATTCTTCATCATTTCTTCGAAAAAGCCTTGATAGCTTTTTAGCTTATTCTAGTTTTTATTTCAAAAGTAGTTTTTTATATATATAGATTTAATCTAGTTTTATTTTTACAAAAATTAGTTTTCAGAATAACTTATTTTTCTAAAAAAGTTTTCATCTATTTAGCTTATTGTTTTTAGATCTAATTCTTAAATATACCCGTCTCTTGTTCACTTGATTGAACACCTTAGTTTTGGGTGGATTAGATCTAAAAATAATAGATCTTATATTTTTAGCTTATTTTCTAGCATAAAGTTTGTTG